>JADRCH010000873.1:1212738-1225683 GCA_019843965.1 Rhynchomys soricoides | reverse complement strand
AGTAGGAGGCAGTATAGAAAAACAGTTTTACATCCTTCCAGATGGGCAATTGATTCTGCCAGTACCATTTATTAAATAGACCATTCTTTCTATCTGAGCCTAAACGCCAGCTTGGTGTGTATTAAATCTCATGCATGCTGAGCTCCTACTCCAGGCTTCCCAAGCTGTCCACTCTCATCTTTTTCTGTTCCTAAACTAGTTTCATTCCATGTCAGATGCAGTCATACCGAGACATATTTTACAGTCTGATGAGGTACATTGGCTCTTATAATTCTTTTATAATTTTTTGGAACACTCTCAGACACTTGTTTTTTTTCATATTAATGTTGAGCTTGATATGATAATTCAACATTTTAAACTTTGCTGTAATTCTAATTAAGACTATATTTAATTTATACATTATGTTTGGAAAACTTGCAGAAACAATATAGTAATCAAGAATCTGTATTTAGTAAATAACACAATTTTGAGGCAAATGGTATATAGCCTTTTGGAGACTTTTTAGAGTTTGCTAAAAATATAGGGTGCTATTTTTCTACACCTCTTTTCAAAATCATTTGGTTCCCCTAGAAAGAAAGGAAAATGTACACACAGAAGAATCCTCAACATATCACTGAATTCAAAATGATAAATAGTTATTCAACTTTGCTTTCCATAAATAGAAAATATTTCTTTCTTGCTAGATTCATGGAAGAGTTTTAAAAGTTTAAAATTCAGCTAACTTCAGAGAAACGTATATTGAATTCCAAAGTCTCATGTTATGGGCCACATTCTCTGATGATGCACCGGAATTATAATTAACTAGCAAGAAACAAACAATCTCCTACTTGCAAATCAAGAAATAAGTTCTCTATACCTGAATCACAAAGGTGATCAAGGTGATACCCACCAAAGAACCAAGGAGTGGGATGGGTCACACAGAATCCAGAGAATCTTTTGAATATAAACTCCAAAGCCTATTAAACTCTATCAAGAAAATAAACTGGGAATAAAGGAAATTGCTATCCTCATTTAGCAATTAAACTAAACCTGAGGGAAATGAAACTAATGAAGATAAAGTATGAAATTAGTCACAGGGAAACAAACCAACAAACAGAAACAAACATCGATAAAATTATTATGAATATTGTTTTTTGTTTTTTATTTGTTTTTTTCAAAGTTTCTTATGAGCATTCTTGCTGGGGAAACAGTATTTATTGTGTGTGCATGTGTACATGTGAATGTATGTGTGAGGGTGTGTGTGTGTGTGTGTGTGTGTGTCTGTGTGTGTGTATACAAAAAGACAGGACAGGCCTGGAGAAATAGCTCAGTCATTAAAGTGTTTGACTTCTGAACACGAAGACCATAGCTCATAACCCACATTTAAAAAGCCTTGCAGTGGCACATGCCTGTAACTATAGTGCTGCAGAAGAGGAGACTGCTCTGGACCTCATTAATCTTCTAACCTAGCTTACTTAATAAGCTCCAGGCCTGTGAGGGACCTTGTCTCAAGGAAAACTAAATGGATAGCACCTAAGAAGAACACCTGAGGCTATCCTGTGTTCTCCACACACATATGCACATGTATGAACATGCTCTAAGAATTTTTAGAAATTATAGAACAGTAGAAATAAGATTTAAGAAGAGTGTTTAAGCAGATGACATAAGATCTGAAGTAGATAACCCTGAGAAAAATGTAAATTAGCAACAATCAGTCCGTAGCAAGTAAGGAGCTTGAGTAAATTAATGAAAATTTAAAATGTACAGGTAGGAGAGAAGCAAAACTAAACAATTTCAAACCAGAAAACGTTGGCTCAGAAATCATTTTGTGGATTCAGAATAATTTTGATACCAGCTTTTATGTAGAATCAAAGGAAAATCATGATCTTATTGCTGTAGATGCGAAAATTCGAAATCAAGTAACCATAAATAGAATCCAACAGTCTCAAAAGAGTTCTTGAGTAACAGGCCAGACCATTGGTTTTATAAAACAGTGACAAAATGCATTGATAAACTAAAAGAGAAATTAATGTAATTGATAGATACTAAAAGTTCAATAGCTGCTTCCAGCATAAAGTTCTATGTGAAAGGGGATCTGATGAACCCCTCCCCCAAAATGATAGACACTGTACCTACAGTCCCCATGAAAATCAACCCTTCCTGATGATTATGCATAAGTCCTCTTCCTTAGGAAGGAGAGCAACTCAGCGAAGCCTCTTCTCATCATTATTATTCAGGCCTGCTCCAGTGGCTCAGAGACTGCAATGGCAGTCCCCAGCAGGGGAAAGAAGCATATGGCGTAAATTGAAGACAAAGAGAAAAAAGTTTGTATGTTTTAATTCTGCAACTTTACAGTAAGAAAAATCCAGAAGTCATTATTGAAAAAAATCACTGGAATGAATAAGACAATTTATTAAACATAATTGAACATAAAATACATACAATTTGGTAGCTTTTTCTCTCCACTAGCAATAGCTAGCAAAAAGTGAAAACCCCAAAAAAGAAAATCCCACTCAAATTTGTGGCAAAATATGAAATATTCAGGAATATTTTGACCAATGAAATAAGTGTTTTAAACTATATAATGCATAAGACAATATCTGAATTAATTTCTTAGAGAGAGAGACCCTATTATTTAGCAGGAGAATTTAATATACAAATCAATACTACCCAAATTAATGTATAGATTCCTAGGTAATGATAGTGAGAACGAAAGGAATTGGCTCTAAAAGCCCATCATAAACCAGATTTTCTAAGGCTGTGATTACAAAGCTCAGAAACGTCACCTCAAAAACCCTGTTGCAATTCTCATGTGATGCAGACACTTGCTGAAATGATTTGCTGGATCCTTTGAAACGTAAAAGCCTGAACTAACAAGAACTGCAGCTACTGTTTTGTCCTTACTGCTGTCCTGTTATTAGTCTGGTACACAAAACATGTGCCTCGGGAATGTGTCAGGTCCCAGGTAGAACAAGATACAAAGCTGGGTCTGTCCTGTCTCCTCTATTTGTACCTCCAGAGTATTATAGCCAATGCAGGGAAGCCATGTTACCACAAGGAGGGTCAGTGATGGAATGGAAAAGAAGCTGTTTGTGGTTCCTTTCAGGACTGTTCTCTTCCATCATGAGAGAGCTTGCCAACATCTCCCATGATGGGCCCAAATGGATCATACTGGATGGCGATATAGATCCAATGTGGATCGAGTCTCTGAATACCGTCATGGATGATAACAAGGTATCATGTTGGGGTGGTGTGTCATCAATGGTCATCTGTGGGGGTGGGAAATCCCCATGCAATGTTCATCTGGGAAGTCAAATTTCTAGTGTGACAACACACCTGGAAATCCTGAGTCCACATGATGACCACCCTAGCATAAGCAGCCCTCACCAGTGTCTTCAGTGAGACACCCCAGGACTTACCTGTCCCCACTCTGACCTGCTTAAGAGGCCTTGCCAATGCCCACCCTTTTTTGGTATAGTGTTCATGTCTTTCAGAATCTCTTATCTGTGGATTCATTTAATATTTAGAGCTGAGAAGAATGTTAGTCATCCATTCAAATACTTTTTATAATTCATTTCCTCTTAATAAATAAGGAAACTAAATATCAGAAACATCACGAGTCTGTCAAACACCCTATGGGATGATAAATGCCTATCTCCAGAGAGTAAAGGTTATTTCTTACAGTGGAAACTAACTGCATCTAAGTAATATAGCTGTTATGCTCGGAGCTGCATCTAAACTTGTTTAAAAACCATGTCCAGATTGGAAATGTTCAAATGACTTCAGATTCACAGAATCATTAGAATAAATGCATAGTTTCCCAGCAGGGCTGCTTAGAAGGAAGAGCAGAAGTATAACGCACAAATCCCTTTCTTTTTATAGTTTTATTGTTCAGTATGGTCTGGTTCATTCAAATTATCAGCATCAATTTGAAGTGTTTAAATAACTTCTTTTCCAGACTCACTGTGGTGCAAGGGTGAGGGGAGAAAGGATGCAAAGGAATAAAAACAGGGAATTGTTATAGAAAATACAGGGTGTCTTAGCAGGGTTTCTATTCCTGCACAAACATCATGACCAAAAGGCAAGTTAGGAAGGAAAGGGTTTATTCAGCTTATTCTTCCATGCTGCTGTTCATCAGGAAAGGAAGTCAGGACTGGAACTCAAGCTGGTCAGGAAGCAGGACCTGATGCAGAGGCCATGGAGGGATGGTCCTTACTGGCTTGCTTCTCCTAGCTTGCTCAGCTGGCTTTCTTATAGAGCCCAAGACTACCAGCCCACAGATGGTACCACCCACAAGGATCCCTCCCCTCTTGATCACTAATTGAGAAAATGCCTTACAGCTGGATCTCATGGAGGCATTTTCTCAACTGAAACTCCTTTCTCTGTGATAACTTCAGCTTATGTCAAGTCAACACAAAACCAGCCAGTACACAAGGGTAGGAGGACACATGCTTGTAAGGGTCCGAAGCAGAGGGATCTTTAATTCAAGAGTACCTTGGTCTATGTAATGAGTTTGAGTCCAGCCTGGGCTACATAGTAACACCTGAGGTGGGTGGAAGTGTAGTGAGAACCAATCCTGTCCATGTTTCATGCTCTGTGCCAGAATACAAAACAGACAGTTATTTGGCTCACAATCCTAGAGACTGGAAGCCTAAGATCAAGGGGCCATACCTCATGGAAGCTTTCTAACTGGGTAATCCCATGTAATCCCAAGGAGGTAGAATGTGGAGCAGGGGAGCCATGGAGCAGTGGGGAGCAGGCCTGCAGCAAAAGTGGGGTCTAGCTTCATCCAAACCCTGGAAATCTCACCCTGAGATGGGCAGGAGTAGGATCACTCCCCCTTTGCCACAAAGCCTGTGTGTCCTGAGGAATTCAGCCCTATGGCCCACCTTTGCCCACAGGAGGAGGTCATGAATTCTAGTAGCCAGGTTAAACTTCTTCTCCCTTCATCAGGTAATTCCCAGCAGCACTTGGAATCCCTCCTGTGCTAATGAGGCATCCAAAGCACCCTAGCCATGTTCAATGTTATATGCTCACCCCAAAGAGAGCCCCTATACACTCTCCAAAGGTTTAAATAGCCTTAGTTCATCCCGCACCCCATTAAAATGAGCTGTCTCACTGAAGCTGCCTCCCAAGAGTCTCTTCTCATCATGCTCACTGATGCCTGTGATCACTTAGCTCCCAGCCATCATGCCTCTCTTCCCTTCTCAGAATCTACCAGTCTCAATCTCAGGCTGATCGCTGGGCTACAGGTGGAGTAGCAGAGCCTGAATGGCAGAGGAAAGATAAGAGAAAGCAAAGGGGCAGAATTCAGACTCGAGCCATTGTGTTCAGCATTAATCCGTGTACTCAAATGGAGACCTCAAGGTCTGAGCACCTTTAAAGATTCTACTTCTTATGGTGTTTGGTGAACATATTCCAAGTGTAGCATATCCACATCCCCAGCTGGCAAGAGCCCATCAAACCCCACTAGCTACCAATACATTTGTATTAGCTACTTCGAAGAAGCTTAAGGGAGAAAGGACTGACTTCCATCAATATCATCATGGTGGAAAGGCACAGCAAGAGCAAACACATGGGGATGGGGCTTCACATTTTGGCTGATGGGATGCAAGCTGACTACAAAGTGTTACCATGAGCCTACGGGCCATTTTAGCTTCAAACCATGAGGGCATCACAGTCCATCCTAAGAGATTATTCCTTCTGTGGATTCCAGGTACTGACCCTAGCAAGCAACGAGAGAATCCCCCTTAACCCCACAATGCGTCTGCTTTTCGAGATCAGCCACCTGCGCACAGCCACACCAGCAACGGTCTCCAGAGCAGGTATGGCTGACCTGGCAAGTGGCTCAGTTGAGGAATGTTCTTATGGGTGAACATTTGCTTTGGCATGTGTTGAAGGAGGCTGAAGACAGGAGCTACAAAACTGATCCTTCAAAGTTCTCAGCCCTTAAACTATGCCCACAAGGGCAAACAGGCATCAATAGTCTTAGGACACCCACCCAAGTCGCTTTGTACCTTCGGAAAAAGTGTTGTAACTAAGGAAGGGGAAATAGCCCCTGATTAATATAACTGTACCTTCATGGGAATGGGAATGTCTTGAATTGGGCGAGACTCAGACCAGGTCTGGCCTCCTTGTCAGTGGACACTAGCATCACTGCTTCTTATTAACTCCTTGTGGCAAGTGGCAGTGTGATCCTAACTCTCCCCTGTCTGTGCCCACTCAATTTATTAGCAAAGACTAGTGGACAAAAGAGGCCTTTTCATTGAGGTGGTCAAGGTGAAGGTAGGATGCTATTGTTGCTAAGATCTTACTGAAAATCAGAACAGAGCATGAGAACCATAGAGATCCTTTAATGTGATGGGCATATTGATGACTGCCATCATGATGATGGGTTACACTCAGATTCACAAATCCAAAACTAATAAGAAGTCAACATTAAATGTGTAATGATTTACATATCATAGATATCTCACTAAAACTGCTCAAAGCTTTATAAAATAATATAAAATTAATAAATAACAAAGAAACAAAACTTTATTATCTCAGACATAATAGCAGATGTTCTCTAAATGGCCACACTGAAGTTGGTGAACACAGGGCTGGAGAGCTGGCTGCATCTCTTCCCTGTTCATTTTCCAGGGTGGCTGTGACAGGTGTAACACATTATATACACTTGGTAGCCTTGGAAACAGCAAAAGTGTATTTGCCCATGTTTCCTTAAGTGAGATGTACAAAATTAAGGCCAGCAAGGCTGCGCTCCCTCCAGAGGCTCTTGGGAACATTGTCCCATCTATCTTTGAATGTCTGAACTCAGCCAATCTCTCTGTCTCTCCCTCCCCCTCCCTTCTTCCCCCCTTCCTCCCACCTTCCCTCCCTTATAGTGACACTGACAAATGTCCCATCTAGATAATCTGCAACAATCTCCTCTTAAGATCTTCAGCTCAGTTACATCCAGAAATGACCTTTGGTAAAAAATGCCAAACTGAGAGTGTGCAACAATGAAGACATGGACGTATCCTTAGGGGACCGCCATTTCCCTCACTGTTCCGACATTCCCATTCCCGCATGCTGACAACCATTGCTGATCAATCCCAGCTTTCTTTCTTCTTATCTAGATGTGTCCCCAGGTTCCTCTCCATCACCACTCTCTCTTTATCCTTGACTTGGCATTGGTCCTCAGCAGCAAATCCATGTGCCTCTTTGACCTAGGTGAAGACCCAGTTCTAGGTCCAGTCTTCTGTACATTTTTATACTGAGAAGCTAACTTTATTGTAAGAAGAATCTACTGGCTTGCATGGAATACTCACTTAACCATATTCCCTGTGCACTCAGGGATCCTGTACATAAACCCTACAGACCTGGGATGGAACCCTCCAGTAAGCAGCTGGATTGACCAGAGGGAGGTCCAGAATGAGAGAGCCAACCTGACCATCTTGTTTGACAAATACCTTCCTACCTGCCTGGACACCCTCAGAACCAGGTAGGCCAAAAAACAGGAAGAAGGTACATCAATAAAGTCAGAAGAACTTGCTGGCTCACAGTTGAAACCCTGCTGATGTTCTGTCCTGTCCTCAAAACCAGAGCCCTCTAGACACAGCAGTTGGCAGAGGGAAACACACATTGGGATGGCCATACAATGCCTGTTGTCATCCAGACAGAAGCGTAGGAGAGGGAAGATGGGAGGGTGGTTTAAAGTGCTTTTCATAAGAGTCACATGCTTCTGTCTACAGGGGACAACTGTCTATAATGGCTGACAGCTGTCCTGGCCCAGAGCCTTTGGCTTACAGAACAGGCAGCTGGCCCTCCAGCTAGACCAGGTGTAAAAGATACATTTTCCAAGTACATACACTTATATCCTGTTCCTGACTGTGTGTAATAATATAGGATCTAATGTGATAGGTCACTTGACCAGTCCTGCCAAGGCTAGATTCAGGGAATTGGCTTTTACTCTGACCACCTGCATTAGTTAGCTTTCCATCCCTGCAAAAGAGAAACACCCTAGATAATTAATTTGTGAAGAAGGAAGATTTTCCTTAGCTCTAGATCTGAAACTTTAGTCCAGAATCAGCTGACCTGGTTTTGAGGGTGTCTGTAAAGATGCACGGGCAGTGAGTGTGGCAGAGCCAGACCATTCATCTCACATCTGGGAAGTAACAGAAAGAAGGAACAAATCAGACTGCCATATCTTTGCAAAATCACATCTGCAGTAACCAAAAGACCCCACTAGTCCCCTCTTCTTAAAGGCTCCACTCCCTTCCAATTGCACTTAATTGGAGCCCAAGCTACTAACACATTGCTAGGAGACACTCAAGATCCAAACTATAGCACCACCTGTCACTTAAATAAAAGACTAATTATGCTTGCCTAAGCAAAGAACTATTAAAGCAAGAATAGTACATAGGTCAACAGAGAGGCTCCCAAGTTTCAAGCCTATGTCTCTCTCATTCACTTATAACTTACTGGCTGGTATATGTATTTATGCTCCATTTGATGCATTATTCTGTAACCCTGTGACCTATCACCATAACTTGACCAAGAATGGCTATCAGAGACAATATTGATAAAGCCCACCACTCAATATCTATTTCCTTCATCAGTGGCCTGATTCCAGCTGCTTGCAAGGACAGAGGCAGTGAGGAGAGAGATTTCAACAGGAGGCAAAGTCACGGGACTGAGACACTCTTACTCTATCTACCATACCCCATCCCCACTCTAAAAAGCAGAGCTACCCACATTGACAATGTATTCTTTACAACCAGATATGGAGCTGTAAACTACTAATTGAGGTAGTGGTATATTTTAGATATTTAATCAAACACTGATTCTAATGTACTTTCTGTTGGGGTGGTATTCATAAATATTTTCCACTTCTGAAGCCTCTGAGAAGCCTTCAGCCCCTGGTGGCTCTGAGCCCTGCATCCTTCATATCTGATGTATCTCTGGAAACAAGCAGATCCTGGGTGTGGCAGCAGTGTCTCAAGCGAGCAAGTACTATATGCAGCTGTAGTACCAATGAAGGGTGAGGTGTTAGCAAGATATGTGACACAAGTTTTACTGGGGAGACCCAATACACATTGTAGGGTGTAATTATTTTAAAAATAATGATAATATTGGCTACTCTCCAGTAACTCGGTCTCTCCTCCTCCGTTGGGAGCTGCAAGCCTCAGTCTTTCCAGATTCCCAACGTTTTCCCAAGCCATGGTTCCCCTGAGGCTAGCCTGCTGAGACTGGTGGCCACTGACTCTAAAACCCTAGCCCCTTATAATTAAGACTCCAAAGGCTTGTAGTTTATCAGTCAGATTTATAACAGAATATTCTCAACCCCCAAAATGCCCACACAAAGAACTCAAAACTCAACTGCTATAGATACAAACTGCACACCTAGATGGGGCAAACCCTACATTACTCCATTGTCTTTCTATGATATCCAAAGCTACCTTTGACTCTTTCAAGCCACGTGGATCGGGTTCATCATCTTCCTTCATCTTCCCTCTGTCTCCCCCTCTGTCTCCTGTCTCCCTCTCTCTAAAATTTTTAGCCCCGCCTTCTTTTTTCCATTGCTCAATCACAAGCTCTAGCCTTGTATTTCACTTGACCTCATCTGCGTAGAGACAGCAATCTACAACACATGCTCCAAATAGGGAACCCATAACAGATCAAAGTATGGATGCCACCAGACCAATGAGTTTTACTGGAGTTACTTGCAGGAATATGAGTGAGAGAAGTGACTCAAAGATAGCTGTATCACAAAGCCCATCCCAGCATGAGCAACAGCTCACAAAAGCTGGAAACCTTGAGCACACTGCCCAGCCTGCAGGCAGTTCAACAGGTTGTAGAGTGTCCCTTCCAAGTGACTCAGTTGATCTAAACCTTCTCCAGGTAGCTAGACTCATTTCTGCTTCTTCCAAGCATAGAAGCTTTATCATTTCATGAGTTTCTGCTTATCAATCATTGACATTATTTTCTGAGCAACTAGAGTCCTATTCAGAAACTCCCTGCTTATGCCTATATCCTGAAATATTTCCCTACTTTTTTTCTCTAAGAGTTTCAAAGCTTCAGGTCTTACATTAAGATCATCGATCATTGGAAGTTAATCATTTTGCAGGTTGACAAATGGGAATCTAGTTTCATTATTGCACACAGAGAGCTTCAGTTTTCTCAGTACCATTTGTTGAAAGAGCTATATTTCCTCCGATGTGTACTTTGGGTAGTTCTGTCAAAAATCGGCTGGCTGTAGCCGCATGGGTTTGCTCAGGGGGTCCTTGTTATGTCTGTTGCTCTATATTCCTGCTTTTACCCATATCCTGCTATCTTTGCCACTATGGCTTTGTAGCATGATTTGAGATCAGGTGATATAATGTCTCCAGCTGTGTTTATATCCATGGCATTGTGTGCTTCAATACAAACTTAATTTTTTTCTAGTTCTGAGACAGATGTCATTGGAAAATTTATAGATCTTGCACTGAATATCTAGATTACTTCTGTAACACGTTCACAATGTTAACTATTTTCATCCACGAGTACCACCAGTAGCCCTTACAGCTTCTAATTTCCTTGTTTGGTTTCTTTCCTAGATATTTCATGTTTTCATTATAGGGGTTTTTTGCTTCCTTAGTTAGGTCAAGGTTTATTTTTGAAGCAATCATGAATACACGTGTTTCCCATATTTCTTTCTTGGCATGCTGGTTATGGGTATTTAGGAAGGATGCTGATTTTGATAATATTTTATAGCTATTTAAGAATTTCATATAATATTTTCTAACCATATTTACTTCTCCCTCCTTAAGCTCCTCCAAGACCCATGTCTCTGACCTGCCATGAGTCACATGCTTGACAAAAGCTGGTGCTCCCTCTCCCAGCAGCTACCAAATATCAATAGCACCTCACCCAGGGCAGGCCTTTTCTCCCACCTCCTTTCCTCCATGCTGTGGTTTTGTCTGGCCTAAGCTAATGTTAGTCTTGTTCATGTGGTCATGGTTATTTTAAATTCATACATTCAACCACCCTGCATGTCAAACAAACAAACAACAACAGCCACAATTTTCTTATAGCTGCCTACTCTCTCTTATAGCTGCCTCTGGCAGCTGCCTCTGGCTCTCGTAATCTTTCTACACCTCCCTCCCGTTCTGCTATGACCCCTTAGCCTTTCGGGGAGACATACACACTTCCAGTTTGTGGCTTAACACACCATAGTCTCTTATTCTTTCCCACTGAACAGTAGTGGAACTCTGGGTTACTCGCCATCTACCGCCAGAAGCTTCTTGGGTGAGAATTGAGAGATGCACTAATCTAATCTATGGGCACAGCAATGAGTCCTAGGAGTTGTTTGAACACTGTGTCTATTTAGCAGAATATTAGTAGGTTTTCGCCTAGGGCCTATGACCTATCTAGCCACAGATCCTTTGCCCCAGTACAATACTGATTTTGTATATTAACTTTTATAAAAGTATTAATCATATCAAGAGTTTTCTTGGGGAGTTGTTATATCATCTACAGAGGAGGACACTCTGATTCCTTTCCCTAATCACATTCCTTTCATTTACTCTAGCTAAGACTTCCAGCACCATCTTAAGAAAGAGTGGACACAATACCCTGAGTTAACCCTGACTTAAGAGGAAATACTTTGAGGTTTACCCACTTACTGTGATGTAGGCTATAGGTTTTTTGATATGCAGAGGTTAATATTTGGAGAGATGTTTCTCCTGTTTCCAGTGTTTTCAAAGCTTTTATTATGAATACATTTGGATTTTGTCAAAAGCTGATTCTGCATCTTCCAGCATGGCCACATACAAAGTTGGCATTAGGTATAAAGCAAAGGAGGGATCAATGTGGAGGAGATAGCTGGGTGGGGAGAGAGCATGATTGCAGTCTGTCATACTCTGCGGATTCCAAGTCTCAACCCCCTTGCTATTCCTTCCCAGGCTCCCAGACACTGGCCATACCTCTGAGTAGGCTTCAAGAATCTAGTAGGAACACTGGCTCTTCCCCAGGCAGTCCTTCCTGGTACTGACCACACCACTTGTTCCTCTGTAGACTCTTTTTCTGATCATGTTTTCACCTCACTAACTCCTGTGCATGACTCTGACTAGAGATTTCATCCCAGCAGTCTACAATGATTCTAGACCAGGTGTCAGTATATAATCCTATGACACTTGCTCTGAGTCTCTCAACAGCTGGTTTGCAGATGGCCTTGTGCCACCCAACCACCAGCTCAGCATGGGTCTTTGTAAGATGGCTTTTCACAGCTGCTCCCTACAGTGCTAAGAAGAGAGGGTTCTCCCAGCATGGCTCCTCTTTCTGCCATCCCAGCTCACTCTGGTCTACTCACTAAAATAACTGTTTCAAAAAGTGGCTACTGCTGCCTGCTGTTGGCACTCTCTCTTACTAGGGAATGGAAAACTCCCTAACATGCCAAAATCCCTCTGAGAGAATGCTGAACTTTCTCCCTGGCTATGTAAAGTTCCCTAGCTGATTTTCTATTAAAGCTATAGCTATTGGAAGGATGCTATCTATCTCTTCTGACCTGTTATCTAACTTCTCCCAGTTTATTCCCTGAAGACTCTGGCAACCTGTGTATTGCTGATCATCTTAGAGCTCACATAGTATGGGTTTTTAGTATAATTTATTTAATGAAGTTCAACTATAAAGCAACTTTAGGGTCTTTTCAAAACTGTTTTGTAGAGCTGGTTCCTCTCCTGCCTCTGGGCAAGATCTAGGTGTGAGATATGCATGGTCCCACATGTGTGTAATTGGGGAACTGAAGAAGGTGTACTGAGATTGAGTTCCAAGGGGGGTACAAGATTGAATTACATGCCAAGATGACTGTCTCAAACAAACGCTTACAAAAGACCGGAGTCAATGGTTACAAAGTTCCCAGTTATTCTTTGGTAATAAATATCTGTATACTCACATCTAGTCTCTCTCTCTCTCTCTCTCTCTCTCTCTCTCTCTCTCTCTCTCTCT
>JADRCH010000873.1:1197987-1212728 GCA_019843965.1 Rhynchomys soricoides | reverse complement strand
TCTCTCTCTCTCTCTCTCTCTCTCTCTCTCTCTCTCTCTCTCTCTCTCACACACACACACACACACACACACACAAACACACACACACACACACACACACACACACACACACATGCAGTAGTGTACTGAAATCTTAAAGAACCAGACCTTATTTGCAGTGGGGACTTCTGATTCAGAAGTACTGTTCCATGGTGAGGAAGAACAGTGTTCATCTCCTTTTTCCCATACGTAGAAGCATCTTCTCATCCCTCAGAGCTGAAAGAAGACAGTGAAAAGAGAAAGGGGAAGGGGTGTCATTTGGTTCAAACTGTGTATCCATGGCTAATATAACTATAGATCTCAAAAATCTAGCTCCTTCCTTTGGGACATGTGGGAGCTTCTTGTGACTCTCCTCATTATTAGCATTGCCCGTCTACATTTCTTGAAAGATATGTATCCAACTTTTTTATCCAATGATGTGCTACTGGTCATGAAAAATTCTGCAAGGTGATCCTATAGCCTGCAAACAGCCCCCATGTGCATGAGAATCTCACTGGATTCCCCAAAACCTTTTCCTCTCCCTTGCTTTGACAAACTGGAGCTCAGGATGCTTCAGCAAGAAACCTCTCTACAAACACTTTCAGATCCACGAGCCCCTTGTGTTTCTCAGACACCAGAATTTCCAGCTTCAGAATTTCCAACTGAAGCCTGTTCTCTGCTTTTTTCCCTTGGGACAAAGCCTCGCCTTCTTGTGGGTCATAGGGTGTCTGCTGAAAACCAAAATTCTCAGTGCAATCGCTTTAATCTTCAATGCCTCTAAGATGTCCAGAGGTCAGAATTGCAAGAGGCCCCACCTAGGTTGTCCACCTCATTTTGCAGTAGAGAGGCAACTGGTATCTTTTATTCTGGTTCCTTATCCAATATAGAGCCAGAGATGATGACATTTTATTATTCTGTCACAAGTATGTATTGAACAAATGATGGATGGATCATTAGGGCTTGGCTTCCTCATTATTCATGAAAGTTATGTCTACCATTAGACCACACACTCATGCTATTGTAATAACTAAAGACAGATTCCAAGCAGCTGCAAACAAAAAAGTTGGAAAAAAGGGATGCCAGTCAACTTAAGAGTCCCAAGGGTGGTAAATGAGTTTTAAGATGGCTGTTGGCAGTGCTGCCCATCTAGCAGTACTTGATAACAGTGACTGCCTCCCACAGCCCAGTAGGACAGCATCCCATAGCCAAATGTAATGTGAACTGGCTATACATTTATATGATGTATGCTGTCCACACCGGTGGAGAAATAGAAGTGGGTATGGGGGGGCAGGGAGAGAGAGACACAGACAGAGACAGAGAGGGGGTATGTGTGTGAGAGAGAGTATGTAAAGATATGGCTGTATGAGTGTGTGCACATGCATGTATGTATGTGTACATTCACAGGTGGTGCTAGAGATTAACCCTGGACCTTGTACGTACTGGGAAAGTTCCCTACCACTAAGCTACATCCCCAGAATTTAGCTGTTCTTTGGGTTTTGAAGAAATGCAGGACGGGTAAAAACATGAACACTGGTTCATTTTGTCCCACACCTGCATTCCCCAAATACTGTGAAATAAAATTCAATGCAAACAAAAGAGAAGATAGGAAAAGAGGGTATCAGAGGACATATGAGACAAGAAGCCTTATCTCAGAGGGCTCTGTCAGGCTCAGTTGTTTAAAGGAAACTGACCCAAGAGTATCTGTGAATAGAGACAGCCTACATATGGTCCTTTGTGCTCCCAAGGAACATAAAAAGCCCTGAGTCCTCTGAAATCAATGGGCTTCTATAGCTGTGTAGTTGCGTCTCAAGAGCAGAATACTCATGGAGTCTTAGAGCATCTGTCTCCTCTCTCCTCCTCTCTCCTTCTCTCTTCTTCTCTCTCCCTTCCCATCCCCCTCCATTCTTCTCCCCCTCTCTCTGCAGATTTAAGAAGATAATCCCAGTCCCAGAGCAAAGCATGATCCAGATGCTGTGCTACCTGCTTGAGTGCCTCCTGACAAAGGAGGATATCCCTGCAGACTGCCCCAAGGAAATATATGAACTCTATTTTGTGTTTGCTGCCATCTGGGCATTTGGCAGTGCCATGGTCCAAGATCAGGTAAGATGGCATGTTGAGATCAACAGCATGTTGTCATATACAGCAACAAAAACTGACACTCCCACAGACTTGGAGGGTGGACTACTAAACTTTGCAGTCATTTGAAATCATCAGAGTAGTTTCTTGCACACTGTGCCTCTAAAGGCATGGATCCCCTGGCAGAGGCCTCACAGGCTGAGACAGAGGAGGGCGTGGTATGTTTGGAGGTATTGCTTTCTGAGATGAGGAACACACCTCTGCTTTTGTGGAAAGCTGTGCAGTGTTAAGGCTTAGACAGCTGAGGGGGTGCATATATGATACTCTGCCAGGTGACTTGTATTTTATAGAGAAGGGTCAGAAAATGTACTATGGAAACCTAAATGAAAGGAATATCTTCAACCTTCTAGAGATCTTCAGAAGGATGTGCTTCCTCTGTAGCTAGCCAGAGTTCTCCAGGGTCTCTCTATCCATTAAGCATTGAGAAGGTCAGGTCAAATGTTAACTGTAAGTAGGAAACTAAGAAACATTTACCATCAGGTGTTGACCACTGTAGCCTCATGCTGTTGAAGAATAGAGACACTGACTCAGACAATGACTCTACCGTTCAATTCCCTAACCATTCCTATATTTACAGCCCCTTTCTTTACTTTAGTATGTTTTATTTAGACATAACATATTCAAGATTATACAACGTAGTGTTTTATTACTGGGTCTATTCAATGTTATAAAGATGTCAAAAACATGGACTATGTGAGCAAATTTTAAAATCCACATTAAAGTGTTGTTAACCACAGGCACGATTCTATACAGATTTGTTCATCGTAGACTTACCTACATGGTATGAATGAAACATGTGGCCAACTTACTACTTTCTGTTTCCCACTATCTCTGGCAATTATTATTCCACCCTCTGTTTCTAGGCATTTGAATATTTTTACGTTCATCATATATGGAGGGTCAGTCCTTTCACATTGGGCTTATTTCTCTTAATACCTCCCTGTTATCATCACCTTGTCATAAAGAGATTATATGTTTGGTATGCTTATCCCAAAACACAACAATCATAATAGAAATCAGAGGAGTGGAAGGCAACTGGGAGGCATTGGATAGGTTCATGCATTGACTGTGGTGATGACTTCACCAGTATGTGCTTAGCTCCAAACTCTCTAAATTATATCCATTGAGTGTGTGCAGCTTTACTTATCAATAAAGGGGTTCAACAATAAACTACTAGGAAGAGAAAATGAGAAGAAAAAAAACAAGAAAGGGAAGCAGAAAAGGGAGAGAGAGAACACTTCGAGGATTTGAGTTGTAACTGTCTATATTACCTGGGAGACTGAGTGAGATAGTCAACCTCTCTCTTCCTTACTCTCCCCATGTGCCCAGAGGATGATGACAGCTCCTGGGTTGTTGATGAGGGTATTGTTCTAGTCACCCAATGTGGACACTTGGAAGGTACTGAGAATAGTGCTGGCGTGTATACATGTTTGCTATCAATATTCTCCTAACATAAATATTCAGTTCTACAGAAGTACTTGGTGCTATGTCACAACAGGAGGCTAGACAAACTGTGACTGCCATCGAGTTATGGTTTATTTCTTCTGATCCAGATTAATTGTGGGGCTAGCTGTGTTTGTGTGTGTGTGTGTGTGTGTGTGTGTGTGTGTGTGTATGTGCACGCACGTGCATGCGTGCACATATGGGAATACATGCACATGCATGTACATACAGGTAGAGGTCAGAAGTCAGTGTCACATATCTCCCTCAACTGCTCTATAACTTATTTCTGTGACAGTATCTTACTGTGATCTGAGGCTCATTGACTAACCTAGACAGACTGGCTGTCCAGTATGCCCTAGAGAACCTCAGCACTTGGATTGTAGGCATGCACTTCTGTGCTCAACTTTTGTATGGGTGTGGTAGCTTGAATTTAGAGTCCCATGTTTGTGTGGTAAGCACTTGACTAACTAACCCATCTTCTAAGCCCTCTAGAGCTCTTTTTCCAAGAAAACTAAAAAGATTCAGCATTGCCAAACAAAGCCATATTTGAAGACTCTGAAAAGTCAAGAAGTAAGACCAGAGGAATAAACACTTTTCTCTGCCATGGGGAAAATTCTTGTTCTAGCACCAATCCATTATTGTATATTGCTCAGACTTCAGAAGGCAACTCTCACAGGCTCCCTAGGAGCCTTTTCCTGATCACATCCCAGAGTCAGAGGCTTTGAGGGTGAGAAGGGAAACATGTATAGGTCGGGAAGTTTGATTTCCAGAAAGTTCTGTGCTTGTTCTGTAGTCCTTGGGGGCTTCTCTTCAGACTGCTTTGAGGTTCCACTCTTAAGGTTTCTATTACTGCCAGGAAACACTATGACCAAAAAGCAACTTGGGGAGGAAAAGGTTTATTTGGGTTATACTTCATTGGAGGAAGTCAGGACAGGAACTTAAGCAAGGCAGAAACTTGGAGACAGGAGCAGATATAGAGGCCCATGGAGGAGTGCTGCTTATTGGCTTGCTTCCCCTGGCTTGCTCAGTCTTATAGAATTTAGGATGACCAACCCAGGGATGGCTCTACCCACAATGGGATGGGCTCTTCACCACTGATCACTAATGGAAAAAATGCTGTGACTCAAGGAGGCATTTTCTCAGCTGAGGATGCTTCTTCTCTGATGACTCTAATTGATGTCAAATTGACACACACAAAAGCAGCCAGTACACCCTCAGAGGCAGGATGAGACTTCGAAAAATTTCAAAATGCCAAGACCTATGCATTCGATCAAATACAATCTCTAGCCTTCCAGCTACCGAGATGTCAGGTAGCAACTTCTGGGCTTCTCATCTACATTGGCAGTGGGATAATAGGATAAAGACCCTTGATCAATTTTCCAATCTATGTAGAGGTATTTAAACCCACTCCACTCTTTCTAAGAGCCTGGAAGAAAGCACCCTCCTAGGTGTCTTAAACTCTTGGAACTGTGAACAGCCATGCTCGCCCATGGGGAGGGACACAGTAGAAAGCTTTTAGCAGCAGGGAGTGCCCAGAATCTCACACAACCTACATTAAAGCCAAACACCAAAGAGTGATGTAAATTAGAGAATAGGAATTTGGCCAGATATTTGCATCAGCACTACTAATGGTGCCTCAATTAACTAGCTGTCAGTAAGACCACATGCCAAACAAAAATGGAGCCTATGCCTGTATGGAAGGTCTAATTTAAAATGGAGCCTATGCCTGTATGGAAGGTCTAATTTAAAAAAAAATAAAAAAGCAACACAGTTCTTGCGAACACTTTGCAACAATCAAAGAAAGTAGTCTCACACAGGGACATTGTGGAAAGAGCACAAGACTGGGGGTGAGAGCTTACATATACAAAACAGGAATCATTCTAACTAGCCAGGATCATTTGGAGCATTGTGATGACTGAATGTGCTGAAAAGAGACCCCAAACTCTATAAATGGGGTGCCAGTAACATGTGTGTTACTGTTATGTAGTTTAAAGGGCATGGCTATAACAGAACATGAAGCACATGGGAGACTGGATTTTATAAAAATACATTGCTACAAAGAGCCATCACAGAGCTGAGTACAGAGGGGACCAATAGCTCAGTCATCTGGGGCCACCCTGTCTCTAGAGTGGAAGCTTAGATTAAGTGCCAGATTATGGGGTTGGCAGGAAGACAAATTAGAGTTCTTGATCCAGCCTGGCCAAGAACTAACCAGATAGATCAAGGATGAATTGAGGTGAGATGCAGAGAGGACAAACAGCCACATTCTTTCTAGAAACAGCATCATGTTGAGGTCTCTCTAGAAACCAAAAGGGTCTCCAAAGACTTCATCCATGAGTTAAAATGGGGTTTTCTCTGGGACTATGGTTATCAAATGGCACACCCCCTTAGTCTGAGTTGAAATGAGAATCAGAACTGCACATAAGCTGATCTGTATCGTTGGCCTCTTTCCATTCTCATTTATTAACCTTGCTTTGGTTTTTCTATTTTGGTTAGATGTTGCATTCATTCATATATATGACTTGAAACATTAACTTCCCAGCATATACATGGTAGGACACATCCAAACCCTAGCAACTGCCAGAGGTCAACATCTGCCTTAAGGCATTGCTTGCCTTCTGGTCCTGGTCAGGGTTGATGCTCCAGGAGCTCTGTCATTCCAGGCAATTGCTCCATCCTAGAGACATCCATAGGCAGGAACTCTTTGTTCCCCTAAACCAACCTCTGTCAGTGCCAGAGCTACCTGCATGGGTCCCTTGGGCTCTGGTGGACCTGCACCATGACCAGCTTTGTCTCTGCAGCTTGTAGACTACCGGGCAGAGTTCAGCAAATGGTGGCTGACTGAGTTCAAAACAGTCAAGTTTCCTTCCCAAGGAACTGTCTTTGACTACTACATAGACCCAGAGACCAAGAAGTTTGAGCCCTGGGCCAAGCTCATCCCCCAGTTTGAATTTGACCCTGAGATGCCTTTGCAGGTAAGTGGAACTGATCAACCAATGACATGGTACCCATGAGGGTGCTCAGCAGCAACCCCTGTTGGTACCGAATGCTTGTCCTTGTATAAACCAGTTGGTCCCCAGCTGTATTCTTTTTCAAATCATAGGTATACTGAAGCCACAAGTTCCCTACAGGAAAGGAAGCAAATAGAGAACCCAGTCAGCATCATTAGGGTCAGAGGACAAGAGATGGCAAGGCCAGATAATACTGTAGTCCCTTTGGAGATGCCTTAGAGAGGCAGAGAACAGTCTCTACTGAACTCCAGGGTACAGGTAACAGTGGGTTTACAAGATGAACAAACAGTAGAAGTTAGAAAAGATACTCAGACCAATCCTTACTAGGCAAGCTTCCCTATGACAGAGTCTCCTCTTCTGGAATGTCCCAGAACATACTGTGTGACAGTTCTATTACATTCTGTTCCAGGCTTGTTTGGTACACACAAGTGAGACCATCCGGGTGTGCTACCTCATGGAACGACTCATGGAACGGAGGCGGCCAGTTATGCTGGTCGGCTCTGCAGGCTCAGGCAAGTCTGTGCTGGTGGGAGCAAAGCTGTCCAGCCTTAACCCTGAGGAATACATGGTGAGGAATGTGCCCTTCAACTACTATACTACCTCAGCAATGCTGCAAGGTAAGCAGCCCCAGGGCCTGGAGTGTGAGCCACTAAAAGGCCAGCAGAGCTTCTGTGCTATCAGGGCTGGACCTCCATTGCCTCCTCCCTCGCCCTACACACCTCTGTCCCTTGTCCCCAACACCCCTTAGCACTTCCTCCTATTTTTCTTCCTGTGCCCTATAGCCTGTTAAATTCCATCAGAATAGTCCTATGGCTTCATAGCCAGCCCAGCACCATGGGCTTGTAGGCTCAGGTGCTAAGAGCATCTACAGATATTACTTCATCTATCCCTCGAATCTGGTAGATTGGATCAGAGGCTCAGGTTAGGAAGCTGGCTGATTAAGGACATACCAAGAAAAGCCTCATTATGCATCCCTTCTACTGAATTTTCTTGAGGTCAGTGTTGTTCTAACCAATGGGTGTTCATTTGTTGACTCTGAGTGGAGGTAGGCTCAATGCAGACCTTCTCTCTGTGCTAGTCACTTTTCATTCTTATAAGAAGGTCTCAATTTCTGAAGAAACACTCCACACATTAAAGAAAAAAAACATTTCTAAGTCTTGAATGGTAGCACAGGTTTGTCATCTCCATACCTGGAGGCAGAGGCAAGAGGGTCAGCCCGAGTCCATCACCAGTATAGACTACAAAATGAGTTCCTGAGAAGTCTGAGCTACAGAGCGAGTCCCTGTCTCGGAAAACAAAGCAAAACAAACATGCTTTCTTTTGAAAATCCTTCAAAAGATAAATAAAAACTTCAGCAAAATAAAGGTAGAATGGGATTGGGGGAGCGGCTTCATCCCTGTCCTGCCAGTTGTAGCTGTTAGAGTTGTAGAAAGCTCACATACACATATATGCACACACACGCATTCACACACTTAACACATGCACACATAAAGCACACACACACAAACACACAGACACACATGCACACACATGCACGCACAGACACACTCATGCACGCACACACACAGACACAGACATGAAAAGCTATAATGCAGGTATACTTAGACAGAAGATGCTTGTATATCTGACGATGAGTGATATTCTGACCTAAGTCACCATCATTTTGCTTGGGACTTGTTAACTTTAACTGCTTTGTGTGGTAAGCTCATTCCTGTGATGGGAACACTCCCACCACAGCCTATTGCAAGATAATAATACAGTGTTGGAGAGCATGGAGTCACTGGGAAAGAGATGCCCCTCCATCCCCACTGTTCCATACCCTCTCAGACCTAAACAAATGAAAGAACCTCCAGGGCATAGATGGTAACAAGACAGCAAATTCATTAAGATGTGAATTGTATAGTTTTATCCCATTGCTCTTATTATTGTCGTATATACCTTTATTCTTTTCAAATAATGGTCTTATTGAACATGCAGCCAAGTGCTGGGAGAAATGGCTCTGCCAACAATTGGAAAGAGGAAAGCTAGACACCTGATGTCATGAGGGAAATGAAGCATTGAGTGACACCTATGAACTCCAGAGACAGTCACCCGGACTCACTCAGCGAAGAGGCAAACTAGTGCACTCACTGTGCAAACCCCCTAGTCTGACAGCTCAGCGTTTCAGCTGCAGCTAGGATGGAAGGCAGTGTGGATTGGGGAGGCTAAAGCACATGGCTTAGCTACACAGGACCGGCAACATATTGGCAGAAACAACGGGTGTTTAGAGTGGGCCTGCGGTAGTAAGAGAGGAGATGGACGCAGAGCTGATGAGTTTGTATCTTCTATTATTTTATATACTAAAATAGCGTATGCTCTTGTCTTCTTGTCTCCTCACTCAGCTGCAGTTTAGAATAACCCATGTTGTTCCGTGTTAACACTTCACTTTTTCACTCTTGAATAGTAAGATAAAATTTGTAAAACACTCCAGATGACTCCTAACACACAACTGCTTAGTAGGGAGAATCTATTATTGTAATAATATTAACAAAATGTCTATCAAAGTTAAGAGTCTATATTATACCATCCTTCCTAAGCCACAGCTGCCAGAATCAAAAGAGCATAAACAAATTTTTCTTACTTAACAAACAAGCCAAACAAAACTTACTCTGGAAAAAAACAAAAGCTAATATTTTTGGAAGAGATGTTCTTGCTTTGAAATAAGGAATAACCCCACCTCACAGGCCAATCCCAAGGGATCTTGGGAACATTTTGCAGCTCACACATTGTTCTAGCCCAGTGGATGCTTTTTTTCTCCACATCAGAAGCTCTTATATAGAGAAAGGAGCTGCTGACTGTACCTGTCTCTCTTCTCTTTCAAGGCATTCAGTTCTGGAGTCTCCATTGAATCCTCTTCAAAGTGACTGAAATGCAAATGAGGGATGTGCTTCAGGCTTTGCCACAGCTCACATAGCTGTATAGACAGCACAAATTCAATGTAAATGTCATCAGCTTTATGCTAAGAGCTCCATCTCCACACCCTTTAGTTTACTTAATCCTCCAGTATATCATGTAATGGATTACTTTACTGGTAATGCTTTTGGCTGTTAAGTAGCAGAAAACCTAATGATGGTAGCATAGAAAACACACACACACACACACACACACACACCAAGAGTACAAAGGTAAACATTTACAAACTCTAGATCCATTGTTTAATGATACCAGTATTAAATATTTGTTATTCTCCTGGCTTATCATTCAAGATGACTGAATGGCTTCTGCTTCATCCATTGCATTTTCATTCCAAAGAGGGAAGTACATAGCTACAGCAAGTGAATCGAAACGGCCTGGGCTATATGGTGCAACCCAATATAGATAGATGGATAGATATGGATGGATTCATGGGTGAATGGATGGATAGGTAAATGGGCAGAACACTCAAGAACCTCTTAAGTTTGTACATGTGTCTTGTTCTTTACACTATGGTCACCCCATCTAGAAACATCCAAAGAGAATGAAGTCAAGAACCATGGTCACAGCTCTGGTGGTAATTTTCTTTCTCATAAGATGAGCACACAAGACTTACGGTTTTAAATGTGTCTCTTGTCAGAGTTAATAGCATGATTAACTCATTAATTGCCTGATTTTATCAAACTATATAGCCCTTCTATTTTGATATCCTGTAAGGCATACATCTTTATCTTCATAGTGGAATGCCTGGAGTGTGTTCTTAGCTTTCTCTTTGACTGTGACTATAACAGCACCGCCCTTTAGCCTTTAGCAAGCTACTCTCCTTTCCATGCACAGCCATGCTGGCAAGGCTACAGCTATCGCTGAGGTTTCTGATCTCCATCCCACCAGACTCTCCACAAGCCAACTATATAGTTTTACCTGCCTTTGCTAAACAAGTGGCTTGTTCTTGGGTTCTGTTACAGGTCACTATGATGAAAGCTCATTTTAGCTTTATTTTAATATCTTCTCTGTTGAAAACTATTGTATATCCTTGTATCTCCTTTGAGAATAACTATGATCTATACCTTCAAGAATTTGTCACCTGAAACAAGCTTTCACTTTGAAGAGGTGAGATTATACTGCTAATCTAAGAAGCTGTGGTTACTGGGATGAGACATAGATTTAACTCTGAGCTTTCAAAAAGGTGGTTCAGAAAGGCAAATGTGGATAAGCTTTATGGGCTATAGTAACGGCGTCACCTTAGATTACTGGGACAAATGTCTCTCCAAATTGTTTTGTGGCCCCTCTCCATCTGTTTGAATAGTTCTGTTTCTGTGTCTCTTCCATTGGCGCTCTCCTCATTCTTTCTGAAAATGTGAATACGTTCTTATGGTTTTTAATTCTGAACCATAACGATAATTACTTTAGTTGTCAATGCTCTAAATATACCACTTAAAAGAAGATTGTCAAAATGAATTTAAAAAAAAAAAAGACCCAATTATATGTTTTTTACACACAAACACTCCCAGCGGGCATGGTAGCACTTGTTAACCATAACCAAAATGAAACTAGAGTAGTTATTTTCCCTTCAGATGAGATGTGAATATGTTTTCAAAAAATTACAATAATAAAATTTGCAAAGAGCCACAGACTGATCAAGACAAAAAAAAAAAAGGGAGTAAAGAACTTGGTGAATTGCTGGGCAGTGGTGGCACATGCCTTTAATCCCAGGATTTGGAAGGCAGAGGCAGGCGGATTTCTGAGTTCGATGCCAGCCTGGTGCCTGGTCTACAGAGTGAGTTCCAGGACAGCCAGGGCTAAACAGAGAAACCCTGTCTTGAAAAACCAAAAAAAAAGAACTTGGTGAAGGTCAATGGACTCAGAAGGAGCTGGCTGAACCTTGTGCTCATGGTAACCTTATATTCTCTTATCATCTGACTGAAATTTGAATTATTAGTTCAACAAATACGTTAGAGCTTAATTACACTAATTAAAGAGGAACTCAGATGTCTGAAAGTGTAGGACCAGTCTCTGTAACCTGCCCATTAAAACTTAAAGTTACTGGTTACCTTCAAAGATCACACTCAAATCCCTGCCTCGAAGAAGTACAGTGCTTACACTGCTCTCTAGGTAGATAGCTTTCTTTCACTCAATGTCTTCCTAAAAGAAAATAACACAAATTAATGCTAGGTCATCTGCAAGCCGTCATCTAGTAAGCAAGAATTCTGCTTGTAATTGTAGGTGATTCAAAGCACAATAAAACTGTGAACCCTACCTTCAGACAACAGAGAAGTCATCCCATAAATTATGAAGCATAGCACAGCCATTAAAATCATGTTTCAAAAGCATCTTTATTATCAGATGGAGAAATTTGCCATAGAGTCAGACATGATGGCTCACATTTGCAATCCCAGCCCTCCAGAGGTTGAGGCAGGAGGCTTTTTAGTTTAAGGCAAGCCTGCCTGCACTTTATACTGAGACTCTGTTGAAAAAAAAAAAAAAAAACCAACCCTGAAAATAAAAATTATGTAGTATATTAAATGAGAACTGAAATCTATAAGCAATATGTTCAAAACAATTATGGTTTATAGAGATTCAAAAATCCAATAAAAACAAGTATCTCGAATAAAGTACAGGACAGAAGGGTGATGAAGGAATTGCTAACTGCTTGGTGAAAAACTTTTAGCCAATTGTCACTTTCATCTCTGTAATTTTTTATGCATTCTAATCTTTCCAGAATGAATATGTATGATTTTTATAGTCATGCAAAGCAAGCCATTTCTTGAAAGAATATATCAAAAGGTCTTACAGATACAACCAAAAAGTTTTAACATATGAAAAACTTAAATAATCTGAAAGGAAAATAGTTCAAACACAAGTACACAAATCATGCAACTGTGAGGAAAGTCATGGTTAATTATTGATGCTATCTCTAAAAAAATGTAGAGCAGGCAATGAGCTGAGAATTTCTAAAGGCAGGAAGCAGATTAGAGGCCTGTGCAGACTTGGTTGGCAGCTGTGGTTTCCTGGGGGACTGCAACCTGGCAGACTTGAGGTAAAGCCCTTGCTTTGCCTCTTTGCAGTCTTGATCTTGTAAAAACCTCTTGATTTATCTAAAGCTCAGTCTTCTCTCCTGAAATAATTTTTAAAAGGTAAAGACAGTTCATGGGGGGGGGGTGTCTAAGAGGAATTAGTAACACGGTGCATGCCAGCTGCTCACCACAGCAGGTCTCTGGCATACCAATATGGATATATTAATGCATTGCTCTTGAATCTAGATACTGGAGAACCAGAATGGTCATGAAGGCAAAGGGCTGAGGATGAAGGCAAAAGGGCTCACTCACCCAGCGTAATAGTTAATATTTATTGTCAAATTGACAGAATATAGAATTACCAAAACCACAAACATCTAGACATATCTATAAGGGATTTTCTAGAATAAGTTAACTGAGGTAGGACAACCCATCCTCAACATGAAGGGCACTATTCCAATGGCTTGGGTCTTGGCCTGGATAAAAAGCTAAAGCAAATTCACCTCTCTCTAATTCCTGAAGATACTTAGAATGGACCAACAGCTTCCTGCCTCCTTTGCCAGTATGGACTGTACCCTCAAACTTAATTTGCTTTCAAGTAGTTTGTTATAGTAACCGGAAAAGTCACTCCTATGTCCAGTAAGGAAAAAAAATATGGATCAATAGCTAAAGGTCTAGATTCTGGTTTCAACAAGGAGCTTAACATTCCTCCTTTAATTCCAATATGGAGGTAAGAATTGCAGTTGCTGTTTCTTGGGGCTTGTTATAATATATCCATCCATCCCTCAAATGAATAAACAATTCCTAAGCATTCTTCTATGTGCTAAAGAATGTGCTAGAAAAAAGCAAAATCATCCCTGCCCTTTTGTTTTCTGCCCGCTCTTTCTGTATGAGAATCTAAGCTCCCTAGGGCAGGAATTGTTAAGTAGCGATGAGTGTTATAAAAACATTCAGCAGAGGTAGGGAAAAGATGGGGTCTTAGTTAGGGTTTTTCTGCTGTGAACAGACACCATGTCCAAGGCAACTCTTATAAGGACAACATTTAATTAGCACTGGCTTACAGGTTCAGAGAATCAGTCCATTATCAAAGCAGGAACATGGCGGCATCCAGGCAGGCATGGTGCAGGAGAAGCTGAGAGTTCTACATCATCATCTGAAGGCTGCTAGCAGAATACTGGTTTCCAGGAAGCTAGGAAGCCCAAGTCCACAGTGGCACATCTATTCCAACAACGCCCCATCTACTCCAACAAGGCCACACCTCTAAATAGTGCCACTCCCCAGGCCAAGTGTCTTAGTCAGGGTTTCTATTCCTGCACAAAACATCATGACCATGAAGCAAGTTGGGGAGGGAAGGGTTTATTCAGCTTACTCTTCCATGCTGCTGTTCATCAGGAAAGGAAGTCAGGACTGGAACTCAAGCAGGTCAGGAAGCAGGACCTGATGCAGAGGCCATGGAGGGATGTTTCTTACCAGCTTGCTTCTCCTGGCTTGCTCAGCTGGCTTTCTTATAGAGCCCAAGACTACCAGCCCACAGATGGTACCACCCACAAGGATCCCTCCCCTCCTTGATCACTAATTGAGAAAATGCCTTACAGCTGGATCTCATGGAGGCATTTTCTCAACTGAAACTCCTTTCTCTGTGATAACTCCAGCTTGTGTCAAGTTGACACAAAACCAGCCAGTACACCAAGCATGTACAAACCATCACAGATGGGGTCTCTAAATTAGAGTACCATGAAAGCCTTACTGGGAAGGGGCACATCTGACTAAATAAATGGGAAACAAAGCATGCCAGCATTTGGAAGACACAGATATGAGGTGTAAGAAACAGTCAGAGCATAGGCTCTGGAGCAACGAATGGTGATTCTATCAGAAACAGGTGGCTGGAGCAGAGAGCGAATAGGTTGCTCAGCCTGAAGAGAGATACCACGAGAAGTTTAAGCAGGGCACTGACATGATCTGGGTCACTCTTCACAGGACTTCCCAAGTTGTTTTGAGATTATGGTAAAAAGATCGGAGGAGGAAATCAGGATGACCATAATAGTGTAATTGCCATGTGACAGTTAGAGCACAAAGATGGCAGCCACAGTAATCCTGAAATGGTCTTCACCTAGAAGACAGCACTGCTCCCTGAAGCCAAAGACTGAACTGTGCCATACTACACATG
>JADRCH010000873.1:1137005-1191886 GCA_019843965.1 Rhynchomys soricoides | reverse complement strand
AGTTACTAGCTAGGGAATACGGACATGAATGCAGGGATAGGGAAACAGAAATCACAAGGTGGTATTAACTAACAGAATAACAAAACGGTTAGAGGTGGGTGGGAAGAGTGGTGGCGGGTAGCGAGGAGGCAAGAGATGAGACACCAAGACAGTTTGAGACCTGAAGAGAGGCCCTTGTAAAAGGTTTTGCTTTAGTTTGTAATATTTACGGAGCACAGCACCGAGCCTTTTCATCAACTCATTTAATCCCCTCAACTCCCGTAGAAGGTAAGACACGACTACAGTCTTTAATCTTGCATTCCACAGAGCTGGATTCAGCTGATGGTGGGTTGAAAATACTCTGGAAACTTGGATCTTTGCAGAACAGATGATTTTCTTTCTGATCAGTGTTTCACTAATAGTATTAGTTCCACTAATATATATAATAACTATTGACCTTATCAACTTCATTAGCTGTTATACATAATTTAGATATGGTATGCGGAAGGATCTGCATAGGCTATATGCTTATATTACTGTATTTTATATGAATACCTGAGTGTTCATGGTTTACGATGTTCAAGAGCATCCTGAAGCCAGTGCCCCATGGGTCCACAGGGATGTCCTTATATCCATTAAAAAATGATACAATTATCAGGTTCCATAGGTAATTTAGAGCCACAAAATGCCTTCCACAAAGTGGATACTCTATTCCAACCTTGTTTTGTGCAATAAATGCAGTGTCAAGGAAGAACCAGAAAGGGGAGAGATGCCAGAACGGAGGCTGGGTCTCTTGTTCTCCTGGCCTGTCTTTGCATAACTCAAGCAGCCCGAGAGGCAACACCTTGGGCTCTGTATCTCAGCCTGGCCTCTTGGCAGCCTATCAACTGTCAGCCAGCTGCCATAGCATTAAGAAATACATTCCCCAGTTGGAGTGCTGTCTACTTCCACTTCAGCTACACAGCTTCCACTTCTGCCCATGTCTTCCCAGAGGACAGCATCCAGTCAGACCTTGACCACTGCCTCCTGTTTTCTTCTTGGCAGCTTGTCTAAAGGCCTAGTGCAAGATATGAGTGGGTTAATTGAACAGCAACAGGAGAACTATCCTTCCTGTAGAACCCAGCTCATTTCGAGCCTTTGTATATACTTCCCTCCACCCATTGAAATCACAGAAAATTTGGTGGGCTATGGTCGCAGAAATCATGAACCAATTTTCCCTACTCAGGGCAGCATATAACAAATTAAGACAGTGCACAATTTGCACTTGATGTGTTCACAGCTGCTGAGCACTTCATTGCGAGTCAGTGTGACTATGACTGTAACAGGAACTATAAAGGTCAAGAAGTAATGCCCCTCACTGTCAAATGCCAAACCTCAGAGGCCAGGACTCCCAAGTGGTACTTTATCTCACACTCCAGATTTTATTTATGGCAGATACCTCGGAAAGTTAATGAGGAGAAGTAGGGGCAAGGCACTCATCTGGCTAGGGCCACAGGAACTTACTCTTTTTATTTTTTTCTTTAAATTTTTCTTTTTTATACTTGATCGAAGTACAGCATGCAGGCAGAAAAGCACACAGGTCCCAAGTATCTGGCTTGGTTAATTATCACAAATGACCACACCTTGTAATCACACTGTGGCCAAGAACTAGAACACACCAGTGCTCCATGCTATAAGGTTTTCATTGACCCTTTATTCTGACTCCTAGAGGTCAATATTTTCCAGACTTCTAACATACTCTGGCCTAGTTTTAAACTTTGTAACAATAAAATTTAAGTGAATGTTATTAATTCATTCAATGTGTCTTTCATTGTTTGTTTCTTTAGTTGTGTTTAAAAGTAACATTCAAGTCAGGGTAAGATAGTATAGGTCATCAAGTCTAGCATTGTAGACGAAGACACCAATGATCGTTATGAGCCTGAGGCCGGCTTGGTCTACATAGCAAGTTGAACTATACAATGAGACCCTGTCTCAAAAACAAACAAACAAACAAGAGTAACATTTTTATTTCTTTCCAACTCTTAATTTTTTATTTCTTTTTCTTATGTGTGGTTTTTTCTCTCCAACTTCCAGTAGAGTTTTCAGGAGGAGTGCTGAGAGCAGAATCTTTCACACTCCTAATTTCTTGGAGAGACACTTTTACAGCTCATCAATACAGTGTTTTCCATAGGTTTCTGAAGATTCTCTTTACTGTGGTAGGATAATTTTTTATAATTTATTAAGAGTTTTATTCACAACTAAGTATAGCAACTTAACAAATTCATTTTCTGATTGAAATAATTAAGTTTTTTTTCTTCCCTAGTCTGATTCTATGCTAAATTATGTTAATTACTTTTGAATCATAAGTCAACTAACTTTGTATTCCTGGAGTAACTTGGTTACTACCTGTACCCTTTCCTTGGATCTGACTTTCTAACTTACAAGATTTCTACATTTGAATAGCTAAATCTCCTTTCTTGCCAACCAAAGGTTCTAAAATCTAAATAAAATGCCTTGGATTTTTTTTTTCCATTTTTTTCTACTTCTGGAAGATTTTGTGAAACATTGCATCATACTTTCTTCATAGATTGAAAGTTTTCTTTGCCGAAGTTTGAAATCATGAATTCAATTTTTGATGCACATCACACCACTACATTTTGTATCATATATTTACCACAATATCATTTAAAAATAGACAAAAAATATCTTGTCCTTATACTGTCTTTGAAGGCTTTCTGGGGGCAGAATTCTGGCTCTCTTGAGGAAATGTCTTTTCCCAAAAAAAAACTTCATAGAGTAGGCTTGATGGCCACAGACACAGTTATCTGTGGCATTCATTTTTCTTTTGTTTTACTTCTGTGAAGAAGTTATCCATTGCCAGTCCTTGGTTTTGTGTTTTAATGAAAATTTAAAGAACTTTTGACTTTATTAGTTTGGTTGATTGCTTTTTAAAATATATATATAACTAATATTTACTCTTTTATTTGATACCTTCCTATTTAACTTGGACATGGGATTCTTTTAGTTTATTTTCTCACATCTTGAGATGGTTTCTTACCTCAATAACTCTCCTCCCAACTCTTCTGTAGTATTCACTATATGGTTTTAATTTTCTTCTGACTGCATTTGCAGTATGCAGGCTTTCACAGGTTGCATGGTTTATGGTTTACAATCTTCAGTGCAGCTTTTGTTTTCAACATTTAGACTTTTCAACTATTTTATTATTGATAACTACCCAATTTCAGCAAATCCCCTTTAATTGCATTCATTGAGATTCATTGAGATTTGCCATGCTTCCCACAATACAATTAACATGCAGTTTTGAGAAATGTGTTCTCAGACTTTAGGTATAGTTTAATCAATACATCAATTAGTACACATTTTTAAATCATGTAACTTAAGCTTAATACATTTTTATTGATACTGATTAAAGAAAAATCTATATGTTCTGCAAGCCTTTGAGATAGATTTGTGAAAATCTCCCAAGTGGTATGAACATATGAACATATCTACTTCTCCTTTTTTTCTACTTGTTTTTTACACTATGAAGTTATATTGATAGAAAATAGAAATTTAAACAAGTCTATTTCCTCACATATATGGTATACTTACAACTAGCCCACCTTCTTGAACTGTTGCTTATATATTAAATATACTTCTTTACCTCCAAAATAGCCCTTGCTTTAAAGTTAACTTTGTCTGATGATAGCATGATTAATCCATATTCCTTCAGTTGGTAATTTCTTTTGTTCATTGGTGTCTACAGGACACAGGATCCATGAACCCCCATAGATATAAAAGTCTCAGGGTCCTTTATATGAAATATCAGAGTAGTTTTGTTGTTATTTTTATCTTTTCTCCAATTCTGGAAATTGAGTTAAAGCCTCAAGCATAATATACAAATTGTTTAACCTCTGCCCATTCCATGGAACTTGACGTAACATGCAGACATCATCCCTTATACTTCACATAATCTTTAGGTTATCTAAAACACCTAACACAATGCAGATGTTACTTAGGTAGTTGTGATTGTTTGTTGTTTAGAGGCTAATGGCCAACACTGCACACATGTGGTATAGACATAATCCGTTCTGAATATTTGTTATCCAAGAATGGCTGAACCATTGGTGGAGAGCCCATGGTTAGGCAAAGCTTCCTTTTGTCTTAATGCACAGATTTCCTATATCCCTTTGCTTGAGAATAAACATAAGGGCTTTTATGCATCTGTCTTTTAGAAAGCAAGCCTGGTGGTTGTGCCTTTTCAGGGTACTGCCCATCCACTCACGTTGTTACACTAGTCATGAATTTGAGGTTCGGGCTTCCTGTACTACTTTTATGTGTTTCCCCCATTCTGGTTTTTACTCTCCCCTCTTGTGTTCTGTGGAACTTTTGTGTATTTCTGCTGTTTTATTTTCTCCCTCTTCCAAGATATGCATTTTTTTTTTGCTATTCCTCTAGTGAATGCTGTATCAATCAGAGTTTCATGAAAGCTTGTATTTGTTCAGTCCAGTGCCTACATCTCTCTCTCCTCTCTCTCTCTCCCTCTCTCTTCCCCCCCTCTCTCCTCCATCATCATTATCATCATCACATCACTAGCATCATCATCATCATTTGACTTTTTTGAGACAGAGTTGCCCTGGCTATACTGGAATTCACTCTGTAGAACAGGTTAGCCTTGAACTCAGAAATCTGTCTACCTCTGTCTTCTGAATGCTAGGATTAAAGGTGTTTGCCACCAACACCAAGCTGCTGCTTTTTTTTTTCTTGCTTTCATTCATTTAGTCTTATCTGGTCCTGATGTTCCTCATAATTTTTGTTTGATATGCAGTTATGATTGGCTATCTACCATAGGCAGATACTTTGAGGGCTAGACAATGATGGCTTTCTTTGGAGAGTACAAACTTCTGCTTGTCTGTGCATCTCTGAAGCCTGCAGTGAACACACCTTGGCTTCCATCCCTGTAAGACCTGGCCACAACCCTCTGGGGGCCACCTCATGGGCTTTAAGCATGGTTCTCCTTATTAGTAAACTTGTACCTAGTTTTCATCCTCGCCTTCCACTCCATGAAACAAGACAAGATCATGCAAGATCTTAGCCTCTCCCTTATCTCCATCTGTTCCTTGTCTTAACTTGTATCCATGGCTGGTGAACAGAAAAAAGTCTCAAGAGGAAAGGTGGTATTAGTTATCTGGTTCATTTCTCTGGCATCTTATCCCCTCAGGTCTTCACTATCTTGGTTATTCTCTATGTAATGACTGAAAATAAGAAGTTTTAAAATACCTTGTCTGTCTTTTCTTGTTGATCTTAGAGGGGTTATCCATGATCAGATAGTCAACCATTACTAAAACAAGTCTTGATGAAAGATATTCTGCCATGCCCTATGGAAATGTGTAGGAGACTTAATACTAGCCCACTCTTTGTTTCAATAAAAATTCATTTCAAGGGGCTAGAGAGTGGTTAAAAGCATGTGTTGCTCCTGAGTTCAGGTTCGAACACCCATGGTAGGGAGTTCACAACTTTCTGTAATCCCTGATCCAGAAGATTTGGCACCTCTGTACTCTGAACACCTGAACTTATGTCCATATTCCCACACTGAGATATACACACGTACATGCAATTTTAAACTAAATATTTCAAAAGGAGAATCCATTATAAACCTCTATCAGGTAGCATGCTAGTCACTGGTTATACAATGACAAAAATCAACTGAAATCCATCTGCTTCCATTTGAGAGAGTTATGGCCTGCAGTAAATGAACTTGGAGAAAAAATAATCTGAAAAGCTAATAATTCTTAGATGTAGGAGAATTATACTGGAAAACCATGTGGGACATATCAGAGGTTATGAGTGCTGCTAAACAGGAGAAGGGGCACTTATTGGTCTTCCACAAAGGCGTTAGAATGAAATCATGACAGATGAGCAGAGGGAGCAAAGAAGGAAGAGTGGGGTCACAAAAGTGTGCATGGTCAGAAAAACAAAATTAAAAGTAAAAAGTACGTGTTTGGGGAAGTGATGATGAGGATGTTCATGAAGAAGTAGGACCATAGCCATGATAGGACCAGATGTTTGTGTTGTATACTTAAGTCTGAGTATTCTTATATGAACAATAAAGAACCATTAAGTGACCCCCATCTCCTCTAGAACAAGAAGGCGGTAAGAGTGAACCAGAGGATGGGTTCAAAGCTAGAGGACTCCTGAAGTTGTTAAGTCTGCCTCCATTTGCTATTTCATGTAAAGCAGATGTTCATGTGTTGGCTAATAACAGCAAAGAGAGGTGACAGATTAACATCTCTGTAATACATATGAAGATAAGAAGAGAACTCAGTAGAGATGAACATATTGGCTGCTGACCTGCAAAGGCCAGATATTCCTCTACTATCATCTGTCATTGTTCTGATTTTATGTGTTCAATCATTACCAAAATCAATTTGCAAAACAAACCTTGTAGGAATGAAATATGACATGTCTTTCCCCAAAAACTCCATATTCCCAGTTTCCTCTTCACTGCAACAAACTTCTTAGTGAGATAATTCCAAGGTACCATCCCAGGCTGGACATAATGCTCTAGAGCAGTGATTCTAAACATGTGGGTCACAATCCCTTTGGCAAACCTCTATCTCCAAAAAGTACTTACATTATGATTCATAACAATAGCAAAATTACATCTATGAAGTAGCAATGAAAATAATTTGATGGTTGGGGGCTCACCCCAACATGAAGAACTGAATTAAATGATAACAGCATTAGAAAAGTTGAGATCCACTGCTCTAGAAAGTGTTGTACTTCTGAAATGTTGTTAACATTATTTGTTGTCTGTTCTCCTGGAAGGGCATTCTTTTCTCCTCCGTGGACTGTGTAAAGTCCACACAGGACCTAGTAAAACTCTACCTGCATGAGTCCAATCGGGTTTATCGGGATAAGATGGTGGAAGAAAAGGATTTCAATCTTTTCGACAAAATCCAAACAGAATTCCTCAAGAAAAATTTTGATGTAAGTATTGCCTGTGCAGTTTCTATATTTGAAAAATAATGAGAATCATACCAGTGATCACCAAAACCACTCTAGGCCATGAAGTCAGGGAAAGCCAGAGATTGAGTTACAAAAAGAAGCTTCTATCATGACTTGGCCTGGTCAAAAAAATGAAGGGCAAGACACAGTTTATTCACAGATTTTACATCTATGGATCCCTAGAAAGCATCTGACCCAAAGGCTTATATGATCCTGATGCTCTTTCTAGCTCCCCAGGTGACGTCATGGATAGTGTGTAGCATCTTGACACTGAGCCCCCATTGCTCCCATGATAACCATTTTGAAAGTGTTAATAACTGGAAATGTAGAACGATTCTGAAACTTACAACATTTAGAATGATTCCAGACACTAGGTATTTTTGTTTATGACTGAAATTGTATTTTTCTGTCCAGAAATCAGAGAGAAGAACTACTGGTGATTGCTCCCTCATTGGCTTCTCCTTCTTTTCCTCCTTCTCTCCTCCTCCTCCTTTCTCTCCTCAATCTTCCTTCACTATGAGACAGGATTTTGCTATACAATTAAATTGTTCTTGAATTCACTCTGTATCAGAGTCACTATGCAGCCCAGGCTAGGCTTGTACCCTTGGCTCTCCTGCTTCCACTTCCTTATGCATGGGTTCACAAGCATACACCACCATGTGATCCCCTTTTCTGACACACCATAGTTCTGTGACTGCAATCCTCACACATGCTTTTCTAAATTGACAGGAACAATGGAGAGGGACCTCATATTACACCTCTGCCTTGGAAACTCATGGTGCATTTAATGCTTAAACTCAGAAATCTGGAATCATCCTAATTTATACATTGTATCCTGAAACTCATTTGCCTTTGTCAAGAGCTCCTAACTCACAGAGAGAATGTCATGTGGAATGTGGCTTGAGAAGTGTTGACCCTGGAACACTGCCATTCTCAGTGACAAAATTACCCAGCAACTAGCATAGAAAGTTCTGTAAGGCCGCCATGTTTTCTGTCCTCTGTGGAACTGGAAAGAATCAAACTCTGTCTGCAATTACACTATTCTTTCCAGATTTCCAGATATATATACTCAATGAATCAACCTGTTCTCTGTCATTTTAACAAAATACCTTAGGCTGGGCAGTTTAGACCTGGGTATACTTGGAGCACAACACTACAGGCTGACAGTCTAAGATGTGGTAGCCCCTTTGGTTTAGTCTCTGTGTGGGGACTCACAGTGATGGCTAGTACAGAGGTAGATGGGACAGCATGCTCAAAGGAGATGAAATCAAGAACTCAGATTTACTTCCCAATGCACTCTCAGAAGAGCTGCCAATGCTGCCTGAGATTAGAATCATTAGCTTCAGAGAGCAGTGTCCTCAATGATATAACTACCTCTGCCTGGCCCCACCTTTTAAAGAGCCCACTGTCTATTACATGGCCAACTGGGAATCCGGCTGCCAACAGGTGAGCCTTTGGGAAACAACCCACACCCATACTGCAGTACCTTCTCTGGATCAGCTCCATATTTTCTCCTGATATGTGCATCTCTGAAGATGGTGTAGATAATGTTCTCAAACAGTGATTCTCAACCTGTGGACCACAACCCCTCTGGCACCTCTAACTCCAAAAATAATTACATTTTATGATTCATAACAGTAGCATAATTACAGTCATGAAGAGGCAATGAAAATAATTTTATGGTTGGGGATCACCACAACATGAGGGACTTTATTAAAGGGTCACAATGTTAGTAAAGTTGAGAACCACTGCTCTGGAAAGTTCTTTTAACTGTCATACTTCTGACAGCACCCTAATTGACACACAGCCCATCCCAGTCTAAATGGCAAACTTCCAGGTGCTGAGCAGAACTTTCAAGTAGCTTCTTTTCAGCCAGCTGTTCGCAAGGTAAACATCCTCACTTCGACTTCTCTTGTTATTTTTATGGAGCCTAACATTCAGATCTCTCACATCTTAGATGGTCCCCTGTGAGCAATGTGGACTTAGCCAATTTGTGTACTTAGAGTTACCTTTGCAAGTGAACCTTGTCTTTATGAGTTGGTCGGCGCTGGAACTTTAAAGTCACATCACTCAGTTTTTTTGAAATACAGATCCTTATCTGGGTTTGATGAAAAATCTCACATCATTTGATCAGAGACCAAAATACAGACCACGCAGCCATTATTCTAACTAACAACACTTGTGAAGACAGCTGAAGCCCCTTCCTGCACATATCCTAGCACTGGTATCAGGACAAAATTGCCTGATTTCTCCCAAAGTGATTCAGCCCCTTTTTAAAAGTCTCCAGCTCTCTGACTTGTAACATAGTATCACTGTTAAGGATGCTTTGATTCACTGTATCAGGTGGTGTCCTCTCGCCCTTCTACACAGCATGGCTCTGATCATTAGACTGGAGACTTGTTTTGTTCATCAAAGAATCTTTGCAGATCAGTCTTCTCAAAACTACACTTTGGTTTCTCTCCAGATAGATCCTTAGTGTAAAGTGACACCCATCAGGATCAACCCAGAGGTTAGCTTGTTCTCAAGATGAGCAACTGGATTTCTGCACTCCTTTCCTGTCCTTTCTTACTTGCTTTATTTATCTCTATTTTATGTGCATGGGTGTTTGCCTATATGTGTATCTATTACCATGTGCATGCCTGATGCCCTTGGAGGCTGGAAGAGGGCATTGGATCTCCTGAAACTGGAGTTACAGGTGACTTGAGCCATCATGTGGGTGGTAGAAATCAAACCTAGGTCCTCTAAAAGGGCACCCATGGCTCTTGACCATTGAGCCATCTCTCCAGACCTGTCCTATTTAAGATAACTATTACTTGACCATTGAGCCATCTCTCCAGACCTGTCCTATTTAAGATAACTATTACTGTGATACAACACCATGACCAAAACCAACTTGAGGCAAAAGCATTTATTTCACTCATGGTTTCATGTTTTCCCAAAACCATCAACCCAGGAGTAGCTCCACCCACAATTGGCTGGGCCCTCTTACATCAATCACTAATTAAGAAAATTCCCTACAAGCTTCTATATAGTCTGATCTTATAGGAGCATTTTCTCAACTGAAGATCTCTCCTTTCTGATGACTCAAGCTTGAGACATGTTAGACATAAAACTAGCCCAGACAGGACTCCTACTATGACTTCTTAAACTAGACAAATTAGCTCTTTTGTCTTGCAATCAACCTACCCAGATGTCTAAGGTAGGGTTTTCTTTTTCTTTCTGTCTTCCTTCATTTCTTTCTTTCTTTTTATTTATTTACAATACATCATACTCACTGTCTCCTCCTGGTTACCACCATCTTCCCATGATCCTTCCCCCATTTCCCTCACAGATAAGGTTTTTCCATGGCCCTGAAAAGACCCTCAAAAGTCAGAGCACATCTGATACTCAGTCTTCTAGCCCTCTATTCTTTTTCTCAGATAGCAGGCCTGGTTTCCCTCCTTTGTGTTTGGTGGAATTTATAAGACTAACACTGGCATGACTTAGCCCTGGCAATGGCCCCTACTGGAAATCCCAACATGGATCTCCTAATCAGAATTTCAGAAAGCCCTCCTGGGATACGTTACTTCTAAAATATTTCTTCCTACTTCAATTCTTAAGTATCGAGATTTTGACAAGCAAATAATTTACTATTTGTCCTCTAATGCAAACTAACAATAGAAGCCTCCAAACCCCTTAGAGAATAAATTGATAATGAAGAGAGGAAGAGTTGTCTCTGTTTAATTAATCTAATTATACTAGTCATTATGCAATGTGCTAATATTTGTCCTAGATTTGACAATCAGTAAGGCAGAATCCTTATGAAAGTGTTATAAACAGTGCATTCTACTCTAAATGTTTTAATATTGGAAGCAACTGTATATATAAACCAGCAAATTAAGGATGGAGAGCTACTAGCATATTCTTCAGAAACCAAGCCTTCTCTATGGGTGGACCAACTTCACAAGAGGCATGCTTTATGAGCATTCTATAGGTTAGGGAAAAAAGAACCATGGAAATGGCTGTTGGGTAATTGGGGCCCACTGGACAGTAATACATTTTATCCAGCATTACTAAAGGAGGCCCTGCCTAGAGAAATCCAGCCATGTCCTCATCTAATCTTCTGAACACAAAAAGATTCTTACAGTGCTTTAAAGGTGGATGCCTCCCATGTTCCACTTCCCACTGTTAATCCACAGGGAATAACAAATGTTTATGAATCCCTGGAGCTGGTAAACCATGGTAAAAGTCCACCTCCCAGGGATGTGTCAAAGAGAAAATTTCAAAGAGGAACTGATGCTTAATTTTCACGGAGCACATGGCAAGAGAAAGCAGTCACCTTGGTCTCTACACCATATAGGGTACCAGATGGGAATACAGAAGATCCTCATCCCTGTGTCTTCTCTCCAGGATAGCGAAGAGCTGCTGAAGCAGACCCAAAACCTGAACATGTATTGTCACTTTGCAAATGGCATTGGTGAGCCCAAGTACATGCCTGTACAATCATGGGACCTTCTGAGCCAGACTCTGGTGGAAGCCCTGGAGAGCCACAATGAAGTGAATGCTGTGATGGACCTGGTTCTCTTTGAAGATGCCATACGTCACATGTGAGTGTGCATCTCTTTCTTGCCTCCCCTTGGTGGCTTCTCCTTCCCAGGGTCAGGGATCTCACTTGGTTATCTCAAGTCACTTTTTCTAAAGTTTATAGTTCTTTGAGAATTTCATACAATGTATTTTGGCCAGATTCTCCCTCCACCCCAATACAGTTCCATAAAGCCAAAGTCAGCCACTGTTAGCCCTCAGTGAGGATCAAGATGGTTGGTGGCAGTGCTATAGCTGTAGTTTCACTAATAACCATAGGGGACCATAGAACACAGAGTTCAGCTCCAGCAGGCACCAGGACCCTCATCTACACACACACACACACACACACACACACACACACACACACACACATGCCCTCACACATATGCATTCACACACATGCACATCTTTTCTAAGTACATGTGTATATCAAAACATAAATATTCTTATGCATGCTCTTACTATTTGGTGTATCACTGACAATAGTCATGAGCTCACCCAGATAACTCGCACTCACACAATGTGACTCACATCCAAACCTTTACATTTTCCAGTCTGAGTTCTCCTTAATACTCGTGATGCCTTACAGTACCCTTCCACCCTAACCAAGTTTCCCAGGGTCTTCACTGATAAATTCTCACTGACACATGGCTGGCCCCTGAATCAATCAAGAGAAGCTGTTTCTCTTTCCTACCCATCCCAAGAACCCCAGAGTTCAGAGATAGACAAGGCCCTATCCTCACCCTCACCCAATGGCACAACTTAAGCCATTGTCTCCCTTTTAAAGGGGATATTTGTTTTTAAGTGTTATGTGTATAAGTGTGTTACATAAATGTTTATATATGTACTATGTACATGCCCAGTATCTATAGAGGTCAGAAGAAGACATCAGATCCCTTGGAACTGGGGTTACAGGTGGTTGTGAGCCATGACTTGGCACTAGGAATCAAATGCAGATCCTCTGCAAGGGTAGTAAGTGCTCTTAACCACTAAGCCATTGCTCCAACCCCACTCCACACCCCATTTCTCTTTCTAGCCTTCAGAAGATCCAGTCATTGTGAAGCACAGGATTCCACTTTCATGTCCCTCCCCTCTCCTTGCCTCTGTCTACTGAAACCCAGTCACTTCCCATCATTTAGCACCTGGGCAGTCTCCTCACCTCTGACTTCACTCATTCCCAACATCCAGCCCTGAATACGTTATTCCCTAGCCAATATGGTTCCTGTGACCTTAGCTCTATGCTCCTGCCCCTCAAATACATCTCTTCCCCAACATGTCTCCTCTCAGTGATGAGCTCTGTTCTAGCATCTGAATTACAGGTATCTCTGTAACTCTCACATCCATCTTTCCCTCCAAGCTCCAGCTGTTCTTCAACTCCACCAAGACTTCCCTTTATGGACCAGATGTTTTAGTCATACTCTTGTACCCATTCCCCTGCCAGGTCTTCTTGGCTAACAGATGGTTATGCCAATCTGGGCTTTGCTAACTCTCCTGTCAGAGTGTCTACGGGACCAAACATAACTCTAGTTAAACCACACTGTCACCTATTCTATCCGTCTCCCAATTGTTGAAGAAAATCCCTCAAACATGCTGGTCAGTGTTGCTTCATCTTTTTAGCCAGACATATCAGGAAGACCCTAATTGTGGCCTGAAACCCTCCTCGTCTACTCTGGGAACTTCCTGAAATAACTGCAAGTATCTGATTGTCCTTTCTCCTCAGTCTCTGACAGCCCTGCCCTGTCTTCAGTTACAGCTAGAGAATGCATCTCTTATTTTATTGAAATAATAAAATGCCTAGAAGAGAGTGTTCATGCTCACCCCAATGCACGTATCACCAACCTGAAACTTCCCTGCCTCACTGCTTCAAGCCTTCCATGCACAAAGGCCCATCAGTCTTCCTGTTTCAGCTCAAGAATTACCTTGTTCTTTCTGAAGGCCCATCACTCTGTCATGGGGTCCCATCCACTTTCACCTTCTTGGTAACTTTATTTCTTCCCTTAGTTATTTCTCCTCCCCTTCCTCTTTTCTCTTTACCCCATCACTAATTTCTGGGTCACTTGTGAGAAATATAATAAGCTATCCTTAGCCCGATCTCCCTTTTCACCTACTACCCCCGTTTCTCCGTGCCTCTTCACAACAAAACTCATCAAAAACGCAGTCTATACCTGTCATCCCTTCTTGCCTCTAATTCTTTCTTCAACAGGCTCTTCTTGCCAAACAAAGAAAGCAGCTGTCACTGGATTCCAGACCTACCGCTCACTAAGGTCAAATGCTATGACCGGATCCACACCTCTAGCTCCTTGACCAGGAGCAGCACTTCTCATGGTTTTCCACTTTGTTTATCATCCACCCATCCCTCCGTCTAACATATATTTGTAAACTATATAATATCTACACAGCTCCCCTGCTTAGCTTCCAGGAAGCATTCCAGCTTCACTCCGTACCTCTCTCTCTGGAAGTGGATTGCCCCTCTGATGCCTCCCTTCACCAGCAGATCCTGCTCTGTTCTTGCTGCAGTCTTTATGCTAGATCTTTCACTTCACTTTGGCATAATCTTCATCCAACTTTTTCTCTGCCTGTTTGGGATTTTTTTTCTCCTCATGTATGTTTTTAGCATGTTCTTTTCTCCTCTTAGAATCACAATAGATATTAATTATGCAAACCTTTGGATATACTGCTTTTGTGCTCCAAATGCCTTATTAGTCCGAGAGAGAGAGAGAGAGAGAGAGAGAGAGAGAGAGAGAGAGAGAGAGAATCTTCAAAGACTCAGCTTCCTCCAGCTGTGCTGTGGGGCATCTTCAGCTTTTGTTTTTAATCTCTCAGAAATTCAGTGATGGGCTCAACATAGACAGCCTTGGTTTTCTGGCCCAGGAGTCCTCTAGAATATTGATCTTCTTTTTAAATTTTGTAATTTAAATTCAGAGTCCCTTGCCCTTGTCAGAGGTTGTTAATGAAGCCCCAGCTGGAGTCTAATGCTGATGGCTGCAAACTTACCCACTCAGAAACCTCATCACTAAGGATGCATTTTCCATCTAAATATTGAGTAACACAGTCCATTCTATGATAAATCCAGGCCCTCAAGAACAGAACTGTGAACCAGGCAACACAGTGATCCAATTGTATCCCAATTCTACCTCCAAACCTGCATCCAGGAATCCAGTCTGACCTCCATCTTTCCTAAAGGGGAAAATAGAGCCTGGATACTTGGTACCAGTGTCTCCTTCCATCAGACACAGGAAAAAACAAAAACAAAAAAAACAAAAAAAACTAATCTCCAAGCAGAGCACAATGAAGAATTATAAACAGTGCCTTAAATGTGAGACTGAGCACAAGTCACTGGCTTTTGTTTCAATGTAATAAAACTGTATTGGATAGCTTCAATATGCTTGCTCTGTAATGGACACAAAATGAACATGCACATTCTTTGGCATGTGGAAATGATAGTTTAATACAATGGCGAGAGAAGGGTAAATTCAGCTGATAATGACAGATAAGTCTCACAATTAAGTAAGTGGAGTGAAAAGGAAAACTAATAAAAGAAGTAAATGTAGACCAATAAATAACTCCTGGATCCTTAGGCAGACAAGTCTTAGCCACACAGAATTCAGTGACAGATGGTTTTCAGTCCTAAACATTTCTCTATGGAAGTAAAAATTTGAAGGGAGCTTAGAACGCACATGAAAGGGCACTACAAATTTAAAAGTGATCCTTGGGGAAACAACAGAAAATGCACAAATGGAAAAACATTGTGATTCATATGCACAAAAGGTACTCAACTCCTTAGAAAAATCAAGTTAAAACTATAATGTTTAGCTTTTAAAGTTGTCAAATGTATGTGTGTGTATATAATAACTACATACATACATGAACAAGGTCCATGCCCAGTGAATGCTGCTTATGGGTTGTTGATACACAAACACCTATGCAAAAGTTTCCATCCCAACAGCAACTGCTCCCCAGGAAATATGAGGCAATGAGGACCCACAGTTTCTTATGCTGATTATGACTGAGTCGGATGTCTTCTAAAACTACTCCCAAACACCAGCTCCATGCTGAGTTTAATGAGGCCTTAATTGTTCACCACTGTTTACTTTGAATATGGGGTATCTACTGTAACATCTTTAACCTAGGGCAGGGATGCAGAGGTACAGGATCCAGTCTCAAGTGGATCCTCTGATTCTTAGCCATAAGTGTCATACTCCAATTCTGAGTCTTACACTGTCGTGACAGTTTTGGAATTTTGGTTCTTCAAAAACACAGAAATATTATAAGAATGGGTTATTATTTTAATCACAGAAGTGGGATATGGGACTGCTTCAGACTGTCCATAGCAGGTGACTATGATTTGCCTTGTGCTCTAGTAGTGGCATGGTTTCGACAGTTGCAGATGATTTCTGTGATTTTTGTAACGTTTGGAATTCTGAGAACTTTTCAGAGAGTATATGAATGCTAGAGCCCTGATAGGTAGGGTCCGTGGTTGTTGGTCATTTAGGGAGGTTAGTTACAGTTTGCTTGTAGCCGTGGTCAAAGAAGACACAAAAGGAAAGAAATTAGGCTTAGGGACTTTCAGGATTCCTCTCTCCTTGTTTCTCTCCTACCCACTGTTTGGGGGTGAAATCAGGGGGATAAAGGGTAGGAAAAAGAAAAATCTGCAAAACTAGAAAGATCAGCTATATTGCACTCTTTTTGTCCAAGATCACCAACATTAGAATTCACTGGCTTACACTATAACTCAGAGAATATAGCCCAGTGTGTTCTTGCCATCCAGCATTATGGATCAGTTTTACTTAAAAAGGGCACAGATGGGCACCACCATTCTGAGCAGCTTTTTTCCCCATTAAATTTCCCGAGCCACTTAAAAATTGCCTTGCTGTTTGGCTCAGCAACTTTACATCTAGAAAACTTACCCCAAGGAAATGATTAGAGATACAAACAAAATGTTATAATGCATTATATGAAACTGGAGATATTGGAAACTCTCTAAGTATCCAATAGTAGGATATTTCAGACAAGCAAGTTATTGGACTTTTATTATCAATACAATATTGAAATTCTATATGGTGGTGTTCCACCATCAAAGGCATGGTCTAGCAGATTGCTTAATGGCTTAGGAAGTTATCACAATCTAATGCTAAGTGAAAAACTGGTCTCAGGACACTGTACCCAATGTTTAGGAGTTGGCTTGGTGGTAGAGTGCCACGTATCATTGTGAGGACTTGAATTTGATCATCAGGACTTGAAACAAATAAACAAAACATTATACTCAGTATATAAGCTGCCCTCAATTTTTAAAAACTACAGGATAGAAATGCATTGGCATTTCAGATGTAATAACCAAATATATATTCACAGACATTCACACACTAGTCTGCAAGACCATAAAATTTATGTCAGTAGGATTTATTGCTAGACAATAGAATAGTGGGGTTTTCTCTATATTTTATATATTTTGTAAAATGAGAAGCCATTAGATGCCTTATATAAAATCCACTGCTGGTGGGGATTAATAGAAAGTTGGAATGAGAATCTAGAGGAGGCTGCAGCTGTATCATTTGAAGAAGGCCTCGTGGGTTGGTAGTGGCTTCCTTCAGAGGTGATGATCTAAGCCCAGAGGAGACCTAAAGTACTTTCCCACTGCTGGGGTAGAGAAGCAGATACTGGGAGTGCTAAGATGTCAGAGGGGGAGAACCCAGACACCAAGTCAGTGACATCTATAAATAGCCATTGCTTGAACACCTGCATCCAGAAAGAGTTAGAGGACTGAGGCTCAAGCCTGAACACCCTGCTTTCTTCCTATGCTTTTTAACTTTGTTCTCGTTCTTCATGAGACAGACACTTCAGCCTTCTCTGATTATTTTCCTAATAGCATGGTTTTTATTTTTCTTCTTTTTCATGGTTCCTCTTTTACCCAAAGTCACAAATAGGTGAGAAAGAGGACACTGGGGGAAGGGCAGGTCCACTGAGGGAGAAGAAAATCACCTGAGTCCCTCTCCCCATACCACTCACCTTGCTGGGCCTGTCAACCTCCCTGGCCATCTCCCCCACTCTCACCAGTTCAATGCGGCCTCTGGCTTTATGTAAGGCCATGACAATTTCAGTGCACTTGAGCAAGAAGATGATACCACGTTTGAGGGCAAATTATGAAAGTTCCTCAGAGTTCAGCTGTGCCTCTAGGAGAGGCTCCCATTTCCTCTCCAACCATTACACTCCTTGTGCTTCTCACTGTGGACAAAGTCCTTTGTGATATGTCTCTGCTTACTGCTTGCAGCTGTCACATCAACCGAATCTTGGAGTCTCCTCGAGGAAATGCACTGTTAGTTGGTGTAGGTGGGAGTGGTAAGCAGAGTCTGACAAGGTTGGCAGCTTTTATTAGTTCCATGGATGTGTTCCAGATCACCCTTCGCAAAGGCTACCAAATCCCTGACTTCAAGGTAAGTTTGGCCAGTGTAGGAGGAAACCCTATGTCTTCCTTGGAGTTTTTATTGCTGTGAAGAGATACCATGCCCATGGCAACTCTTATGAAGGGAATGATTTCATTAGGGCTAGCTTATAATTCAAAGGTTTAGTCAAAAAAAAAAAAAAAGGTTTAGTCCATTATCATCATGGTAAGAAGAATAGTGAAACACAGGCAGACATGGTGCTGGAGGGGTAGCTGAGAGTTCTATATCTAGAACAGTAGGCACCAGGAAGAGATAGTCATACTAGGCCTGGCCTATGCATTTGGTACTTCAAAGTCTACCCTCAGTGACACACCTCTTCCAAAAAGACCATACCTACTTCAATATGACCACATCTCCTCATAGTGTCATTCTGTATGACCAAGCATTTAAATACATGAGTTTATGGGGCATGGGGGTACATTCCTCTTTAAATTGTCAAATTCCACTTTCTGTCTCTCATAGGGCCATATCCAGAACATAATGCAGAAATGCATTTTGTCCAACTTCAAAAGTTCACATAATCCTTAACAGTCTGAAACTTGCTTAGAAGTCCAAAGTTCAACGTCTCTTCTGAGATTTGTTCAATCCCCTAAAAGATTTAAAACTAAAAAGCAGACCACATACTTCCAACATGTAGTGTGGAACAAGATATATATTTACCATTCCAAAAGGGAACATGGGGAAGAAATACTGGACCCAAGCAAGACCAAAATCCAGCTGGCCAAACTCTGAATTCTGCATCTCCATGCCTGATATCAATGTGCTCTTCAAATCTCCAGCCCCTTTCAGCTTTGTTGACTGCAACACACTTTGTTCTCTTGGACTAGTTCTACTCCCTATTTGCAGCTTTCCTTGGCAGGTATCCCATAGCTCTGAGATCTCCAACATTTGGGGTCTCCAATACAATTCATAATTCACCTTCACATCTTCACACAATTGCTTCTCTAGGCCTCCATGCAGGGACACCCCTGATACTTGCCTGGCTTTAGAAGCTTTCCTTAGTCACAGAGGACTCTTTTCTTCTATCCTTGACTCTAAAACTAGAACCACATGGCTGAAGCTGCCAAGTTCTATTACTTGCTGAGGCTAGAACATAGCCCCCCTCATTCAATTATATCTTCACTGGCTTTCTGTTTTTGATGGTTTCCTTCACTGCCTACACTTGACTGTCCTGAAACTTGGTCTATAGACCAGGCTGGTCTGAAACTCAGAGATCTATCTGCTTCTTCTACTGGAATGCTAGGATTAAAGGAATGTGCCACCACATCCAGCCCTAAACTATTCTTTAATTCCTTTTCACAAGCTGTATACTTAGCTGGGTGGAGTCTTGCCTGAGGCTACCACTCTCTTTATTCCATTAAACATAAGACTTTTCATTAATCTGTTTATCTCCATGAACACGGGATTTAGCTCCATTCCATTTTCTGGTACCCCTTTAGTCCTTGATTTGTACATTTTGTATTTTCTTTGCTCGGCTGGCTCCTTTTCATTATAGATCTTCATAAGCATGAACACTAATAACCACAAGACAAAGCCAGTACTATACTGTTTTGAAATTTCCTCTGCCAATGCAATTTATCCAAAACTCTTCAACTCAGCTCTAGGCAGTTTCTTCAGACAATGACCAAAACCAGCCACATTCTTCACCAAAATATCACAAGAACAGTCTCTAGGTCACATACTAGTATTATTCTCCTCTGAAACCTCTTGAGGTAGGCCTCCACAGTTCAAATTACACTCAACACCACTGTCTTTGATGTTCCTACTAGAATGTCCCATTAAGTATGCTTAAAGCATTCCACTATTTTCCTAACTCAGAGCTCCAAAGTTCACAACTCTCCAAACAAAAGTATAGTCAGGCCTGTCACAGCAATATCCCACTCCTGGTACTAACTTCTGTCTTAGGGTTTCTGTTGCTGTGAAGAGACACATAATGAAGGAAACTCTTATGAAGGAAAATATTTCACTGAGGCTGTCTTACAGTTCAGAGGTTTAGTTCATTATTGTCATGGTGGGAAGCATGGTGGCATATAGGCAGACATGGTGCTGGAAAGCTAGCTGAGAGTTCTACATCTCGATCCGTAGGCAGCAAGAAGAGACAGTTACACTGGGTCTGCCTTGAGCATTTGAGCCCACCCCCAGTGACACACTTCCTCCAACAAGACCATACCTTCTCCCACAAGGCCATACCTCCTAATAGTACCACTCCCATGACCAAGCATCCAAACATGAGTCTATGAGGGTCATTTCTATTCAAACTACCTACACCCTGCTCTCTCCACCTCCAGTCGCCAGCCACATATAATCCTTGTCATCTTTCCTTGGTTCTCCACATCCCCTACCCAGAACCTCCCATTAATTGTCCATGTTCTCTTTAGTTCCTATGTTGACAATATATTAGGTTCTTTTCTCACTAGACTCAGCACTAGGACAGTGTCTTTTCAAGGGTCAACATCTGTGGGTACTCATCTTTTACATCAGTAATGCTTGGATCTTGTCCAATCTGTTTTAAATTTAGCACACAGTTTGTTTGCTCTTGTAGACTTGGGAAGGATTAAAAGAGTCTGTTCAAGTTTTATAAGAAATTCATACTGTAAAAGACAGGAATAACTGCTGCCTCTGGGACCTTCTATGATATTTTTTGGTTTCAGGGAGCAGGCACATAGAAGTCATAGTCTATGCTCTAGACAGTGAAAAAGGGTAGTATATACAATTTTCAAAGGTCATTTGTCCATCAGTCTCTTGAAGCCACAGCCAGAGCCATATCGCTGTAGTAAAGTCATGATATAAATCCCATCAGGAACTGTCTTTAGTATTCTTGAGAAAACTCCAGCCATCCCTGAGCCAGACTCTACCCATCATCTCTCAGGCAGTGATAAGAGCAGATGTTCTCTTCTGCTTTGAAGCCACAGCCCTTTGTCAACACTGACTGCATCCAAAGTCAAAAATCAGGTTCACGTTTGGTCTTTCTTTGTGTTTCCAAAGACAAGCTACTGGATGGGAAATAGACATTTACAGAATGGTGTTATGCTAAATCTTGGCTATAGATCAGAATCTCGAGGACTATTCCAATAATGCTGATGCCTGCCTCCATTCCCAAGCTGTTCAGATTTAGCTCACATGGGGGAATCACCTGGGCACTGGGACTGCTCAAAGCATCTTCTGGGTGATCCTAATGAAAACTGAGAATTGTTGTCTTAGATCAGTCTGCAAAATTAAGGGATAAGCACCATTAATCCAAAAAGAAGTCAGTTGCCTTTGACATGTTATTTGAATACTACAGTTAATTCTACAATAAAAGGATGTTTGAGGCTGTTAGGAAATATATTATGAAGAGCACTAGAAAGAAGCATAGTAGTGTGCAATGAACAACTTTGTAAGAGTTTTCAAGGATCTTTTCAAGGATCCAAGACCGGATACACTAACAAAATTCAGGACTCAGAATTCTAGCCTCAGATTTCATCCATCTTCAGTTTTGACTGGTTTTCCTGTGGGTGGTTTTGTGTTTACACCTATGTCTGTGTTCTCCAGCACATTTTATTCAATCTAAGTCTTTCTCTAGAGCCAGTCATAAGAATACAAGGCATTGCTGGTATGGGATGCATTCATTCCCATACAGGTAGCCCCTGTACATGACTTTTATGATAGCTTACCTTCTGGAACAAGTCCCTTACTTAGTCCCATTAGTAAAATAGATGATCATATACCTGGCTATTGGGAAGGACTACCTTGGTTAATTTTCTGTAGGAGCTCAGCAGCAGTATATGGGCAGCTGTAGTTGTATGAATTAAGAACCCCACTATGTGATCTTAACTGCTCACCTCCATTGAACTGATGCCTAGAAATATGACATATTTCCCTGCCTCTTGCTGAACAGTAGTGCTCCTCCCAGCCTCACACTGTCATCTTGCTTTATTTCTAACTGAAGTAGATAAGAAAATGGTTCCTTTCCTAAAGAGTGAGTTGTCTAGCTCTTCAAAGGGATCTCTGACCTTGATGATCTTGCAGGTGGACCTGGCCAGCCTCTGTCTGAAAGCTGGGGTAAAAAATCTCAGTACTGTGTTTCTCATGACTGATGCCCACGTGGCTGATGAGAGGTTCTTGGTGCTCATCAATGATCTCCTGGCATCTGGTAAGAAAACCTTTACCTTTGGATATCTCTAACAAAGTCAGAGCCATTTAAAGGTAGAGTGGTGGTCTGACATCAAGAAAATCAGGTCATAGCTAACGAACATTAACACAGTGAAGGGCTGATTTGCTGAAGCCCTTCCCAGAGCTGCTGAAGCTTACAGCTGTAATGGTTCTTAAAGTCTATTTTCATTGTGGACCAAGCAGTAATTTTGAGAATCTTTGATAGATAGGATCTTATCAAGGGAAGAAGAATGCATAACTGTCTGAGAATTTGCTAAGTCCAGAGAGCAGATGCTATTTTCTCAGAAAATAGAAAGAATGAGAAAGAGAAAGGGGAATATATATAGGATTTCAGACTGGTTAGTCACTGGGAGAAGACAGAGGGGAAAAGATGTGAAGATACCTCAGGGTGAGATCAAGTCACCAGTCAAGGGTTCAGCAAGGATTCAGAAACTTGATGGAGAAAAGGAGAAGCAGCAGCCGATGTAGAATTTCTCCATATAACTGTCCTCAGACCCCACTCAAGTCCATGTGTGTTGCCAAGTGCCCCACAACCGAGGAAGCAAAAGGCTCAGTTCTTACTGCTTTGTAGTTCTTACCTATGCAGGAACTCACAATTAACGGAAGTCCTTCTAAAAAATGATGTACGTTTATAGCCGTGTTCGCAGCCACGTGAAAAAATAAAGCACACAAACAACCCAACATAGTTCATAAATTCTTCATATGACAATAGGTTATGCCTTTGCATGAATGTGTCAATCAAAGAGATTATGCTTTCCTGGATCTCATATCAAACATGTATGTAAACTACCCTTTCCCTGGGCCAAGAGAGCATTCAGTGTACAGATGTCCCTAAACAAAATTCTCATGTCAGTTCCCTGTACTTTAAAAACCCATTCATCCAGAACCACCCTTGCTCCATTTCATGCCCTTTAGTCTAAGGACTATGATCTCGGGATATTCCTCCACCATCTCTCCATTATCACAGGGTTACATTTCAGGATAATGTCACTGTTTCAGAGTCATTGTCTCCTTCATAGCATATAGCACTGTCCCCCATAGCATTTGACAGTTATTCTATGAAGAACCCCTGGCTCCTGGCCCAGAACATGCACTAACAGGTTCTGTAATGACCTGTTTCTAGGGAGGATCTCTGCCTTGGATTCTTCACTGTGCTGCCTCTTAGAACAACCCTGAGCCTACACTTACATCTTTCCCACTCGCTCCTATTTAAACTAAGTTTGTATTCAAGAGTTTTCCTGGCAACTCTTACGCTTGTTCTCCAATAACAAACGTTTCCGTTCTTACATGCCATCTTTAACATTTTATCGTAGTATTTAATCTACAATATCACCACACCTTTTCGTGATTGTATTAAATGAGACAGGGATCCAATTCTCCTCCCACACTAAAGCTATCTTAAAGCCTAATTTCTGAAACAACTAAAAGAACAAAACAGAGATTCCAAAACTTATCATTTTAGAGATGTCGGGCGTGGTGCCTGCCTCCCCCTGGATTTCGCTTGGCACCAGTTTAGCCAGGTCACCTTCTCTAACATTGTTTGATTTTAGCCATTGACATTTCATTCCTCAGTGAAGTATCTTTAATTTGTTTCATTTAAAAGACAATGCTGTTGAAGTGCAGACCAATTTCTGAAGTCTTACCCAATAAAACACGAGCCTGCTGGTGCAGTTTCTTCTTCAAAGTGCGGGTTTTCCTAAAATCATGATTTGCGCATGTGTGTTTAAGTGGGGCAGCAGATTGGATTTGTGTGTTTTCTTCTTCTAATGTTCTCCTTTTAAATTAGCAACCTCGATAGAGTGGATTAGAGCATATCTTGTACTCTTCACTTTCAAATAAGTAATTTCAGACTGGGAAGCCACTGGATGCAAGTCCAACCAAGTATAGGGATTCTAAAACATCTCTCAGTATTCCTTTAGTTCTGTGTGGTTGTCTGATCGCCCGGTTGGTTGTTGGAACTCACAATGAAAGGAGAAAACTATACCTTGTGGTCTAATGTCAGAAAAGTGGGGTTCTAAAAAAGAGGGAGAACTCCAACACGATGAAAGACTGGGTTGTAAATGCCCTTCCTGGACCTGATGCCTTGGGCACTCCTCCCAGTGACTCAGTGTGCGGTAGTCAACGTCAACATGGTTGTAAAAGTGTGAGTGTGTGCTACTGATTCTGCCCTCCCGTGAAAGTCTGTCTCATAGAGCCAGTGACCTCATGTCATAGGCTACAGTGTTTCCTCTCACACACTTTCATTTGTTAGTATTACGACATCACTGTCAAAATCAAGCCAGGATGACAATACTTCCCCCAAAAGAACAAAAGAAGAAAATCCTAAATGATCAGCCTCTTGTTTTCTTCTTGTGTTCTAGTCTCTGCATCAGTGATTCCCTCACAGTGTTAGCCCTTCCTTTAATATCTATATCCACGAGATAGCAAACTGATGCTGCTCTCTCTCCACCCATCTCTTAATCTGAATCTTTTCTATCCAGATCACCCCAATTTGTCAATGTTTGCTATGACAAATTATGACACTTCTAATGTCCTTCATCCCAGGCAGCCCCTTGGTATTATTATAGTTGAGGCAGGGCCTGTCTAAACCATGATCTTGTATGAATCCCTGACTGGATAGAGTATGCAACCCAAAGCTCCTTGGTATAGGGAAACAGTCTTTCTACTGCCCCTTCTCCCATCGTTACCCTCACTACTGGACTATGAGTTAGCATCCCTAATCCCTTGATGTCTCACACCAGGCTCTCTCCAGACATTCTAGCCTCCACTGTTCCTTCTGAACCATATCCTCTCCATCACTCATATCTGAAGACTCAAGTGTCTTATTGGTGATATGCCTTCACTGTTCCACATTCAGGACTAGGAATGGCCTCCACTTGAAAGATCAGTGGCTACACACATTCCCACCGTACTAACACAAGATTATAATTTTAAGCACATTAGAACTGTACCATCAGTTGTTTCCTAATTTTACAGTACCAAATAATCCAGGGACACAAAAAACATAATGATTAAATACCTATTATTCAGTTTAGGAAGGAAAGCTAACAAAACTAGAGACATTGCAAATTTTATTTCATTTTTCTTCTTAGTCTTTAATGCCTCTTGGATCCCAAATGGCATTCTGGGAGTTGTCTTTAGACTGAAGTATATAACACTGTGTGGGTAATGCCAGGAGAATTCTGTGTCATGTGAGATATTAGGTATTACTATAGGATAGTATGTTTTGGTAAGTCTTCATGCCACCTATAGTGAGGAACCTGGGTACTGAAATGGCCATCACAATTTCCAGAAAGCAGGTTTTCTTTTGTTTGTTTGTTGTTGCTGTTGTTGTTGTTGTTATTCTTGTTGTTATTGTTTAACCATAGGATCTCGGCGGGGTCACAGCTGACAAGCAAGTGTAATGTTAAATCTAGCTCCCTTTCATCCCAAGCTCCAACCGACTGAACCATACCAAGATGTCAGAGTCCCACCAAAACATACCAACAGCATATTGCTAATCTGGTTTGCAGAGATACTATAGCATTTAGCCTGTAAATGCCTGTGGGTAGAGATGGAGATGCCCAACTTTAGGCCCTACAAGGACAGTTTTAAGATGTTTAAAGAGCCTTTGTACAGATCACAAAATTCCCTAAGGCAGCTTTCATCAAATCATATGTTAATGTACATCACAGAATAAATGATGTGAATGTTGTCAGGAGAAATAGAGGGATGCATCTGAAAATGGGGACATTGCTCACAGTTCAGATATCACTAGATATTTCATCCAGTGATCTTATAGGTTCTCAGCATCTTGAGAAGACCATGGCGAGCTGATGAGCCTGGATGCATTTCTAATGCCCCCAGAGCTCTAGGCATCTTGTCACAAGGATGCTCCATAAGTTCAGAGCAGCAAGCATTCTCTACAAAGTCAGAAGGGAAGTACTGCAGGCTTTTCGGGTCATCTGGTCTCGGTCATAACCACTCAAGTCTGTCACTGAAGTATAAAGATAAGCATAAACAATATGTAACCTTAAGAACATGGCTGAATCTAATAAAATGATTCATGGACAATAAAATTTTGAACTTCACATAAGTTTTGTGTGCCACTAAATATTGCTTTATTTCAAACATAAAGGATTGTCTAAAAATGTTTAGTTCTCAGCTTGTAGGACACACCAAAACGAGACAGCGAACAAATTTAGCCTGCAGGTCACTGTTCTTATTCTCAATATGCAGCATACTTTAGAGAAACATCAAAAGTACATCAACTCTGCATCTTTCAAATGAAGGGAAGGTGAAAAGGATGTAAACCAGTCAATTACAAATGTGTTAGATCATAGAGGAATCCATACCCTACCTGGAGGGCTGTAACAAACTCATACACGAGGAAGTGCAGGGGAGCGCAGAAGCCCCAGAGCTGAAACCCAGCAAACTGATGAAACCATGAATATAACACAAGCCAACTCCATCTGTCTAATGAAACAACCCAAGCTGCACCCTGAACCCCAACACGCCCGGCACACTAAATACCCTTTTATTTTCCTAGAAGTTTTCTCTGCTCCCCGTTTTTATCAAGAGAGCTGAAATATATTACTTCATTTGGAAGTCCATAATTTTGACAAATGATAGCACAAGGTATTTATAGGCACCTTTTTGGGATTTATTTTTATTTTTGCATATTTTTTTATGTTTTTGTGTTTGTTTTGCCTGCACATATGGCTGTGTACCACATGTGTGCCTAGTGCCCATGGAGACCAAAAGACATTGTCAGATGCCTTGAAACTGAAGTTAGGTGGTATGAGCTACCAAGTAGCTGCTGGGGGTCAAACCCTGATGCCCTAAACTGATGAGCCATTTCTTCAGCCCTATTTTGATCTTTTAAGTAATTTAGGCTATCTGACCTAAAACTCCTACCTGAGTTAGCAATATTAGCCAAGTTTCCTCCAGGTGAGGTAGTAGTTCACAGATGTACACTAGCTCAGGTGAGTGACAAGATCATAATTCCAGGCATGCTAGTATTAGAGACCATTGGCTAAACTACCCACTTTGGAGACCTTAAGTTCTCATGACCAGAGAATGGACAGGGTGACCCTAACAACTTCTTCTATCTCTGGCATTTCTGCAGCATTAGCATGCTGGTTTGGGAGAAGAAACAAAAGTTCATAAGAGTTAAGGACCTAAGGGGATCATGTGGGTGGTTCTGGGTCCAGATAGCACTCTGTTGACCTTATGGTTTGTTCCAGCAATGCGCAAAGGCTTCCCTGGCGCCCATGATATTCCCTAAGCCCTCACACGACGACAGTCTTTAACTCTTCAGCTAGTCTGCTGCTTCCTTCATCATTTCAGCTCAAACTCAGTGTCCTAAGACTGTGCTACGCCATTGAGCAAGAGCCTCACTCAAGAGCCTCATGTCTCCCAAATGCTCACACAGGAGCCTCATGTCTCCCAAATGCTCACACAAGAGCCTCATGTCTCCCTGGGCTTCACAGAGTCTGAGTTTCTCTGCAGTGTGCCCCTGGCCCTCAGCATTTCCCTTCCATGCCTCCAAGGTCAGCCCTTCCACATGAGCAGGATTCAACCCAAGTCAGGATTTCTCTCTGTCCCATTTCTTCTTTTGATTTCTGCTTCATTTGCTTTGTGGCTTTCAAACATGTCTAAACCTATCCCTTCTTATCTAAATATATACATTTTTCCCTCTGACGTGAAATTTAAACAGTCTTAGATCCCTTCCAAGACTAAATTATCCGAAGAATAAAATTCACAATATTCACAGTCTCAGCCCCACGTTGACTGTTTTCTTTACAAAATATTTTGAACATTCAATAACATGGGGGAAAAAAAAACACTTTTGGAAAGATGAAAACTTTCCCCTGTGCGTATGAGAGTTTCTTTAAGTAGGTGCTGGCTGACTTTGTTGTCTGATTATATGCATTTCAACTTTACCAAATATGAGTAGTTATGCTGACAGCCCTGCTGTGAGGAGGTTCTATGGTGTCCCCATATCTTTTCCTCCCACCTTTAATGACTCTCCATTTATCTGACACTAGGTTGTCAATGAATGAACGAAATCCCATTTTCCTGTCCCATTGTGCAATGTACTTCGAACTATATGCAACTCCAAGTATTTATTTAAGAGATTAAATAAAGAGGGTAAAAGCACTTGGGGCCAATGATGAGCTATTTCACTGTGTGTAACCCATGCAGTGGGAAGGAGTTCATTCCTCTAAGTGACCCTCTGACCTCCACATGCTCTAAATCTTTATTAGAGAGCTCCACCCCCCCAGTATGCGTTCTGTGCTTACCTGGTTCCTGTCGGCCCTTTGACTGATGTTTCTTTGGGGTTTATATATGTTCTTTCCATATTTTAGATACTAACCTCTCCTTATTGCACAGGTGGTAAATGTCATTTTAAAGTCTATATTCATCATATCAATTTGGATTTAATGTCATAAAATTAAACTGTATTGCTAATGTCTTAGGTTTCTCCTCCTCTGTTTCAGAGGTTCTGTGCTACCCCAGTGCTTACCTTTTAATGTTTAAATTGTTCCTGTCTTGCTTTTTTGTATTTATATTTTTAATCTACCTAGAATTTATTTTCACATTATAATCTAACTGCTCTGGTGTTGATATTGAATTATCCTAGTAATGTTAGTTATTAGTCTCTCCCATTGCATGTCAATCTTCAATGTTAAATTCTGTTGTCATTTCTATTATCTGAGTCACCTCATAAATACATCGCTTTTATTATGTTAATTTAGCCCAGGACCAATTTCACATTGCTTTAACGGTCTTGGCTTTACAGGGAGACCTGGCTTCTGGCAGGGTGACTACCTCCTTCTAGCTCTTCTCTCCTCTTCTGAGTCTTTCTTAGGATGTCTCTGTAAGGATCAATTTTTGCATTGAGTTTTTGTCTGTATGGCAGATGTGGGACTCACTGCACCACACCCATGCGCACCTGTCTCTGTTTTCCCAGTAGGAGTTTGTTTCTTTTCTTCAACAACACCTTGCCTTAGGCTCCAGACCTTGCACATTTTATGTATTCACTACTTAGCTGCCTATAGTTATGTTGTTATTCCAAATGATAACTTTTAAATGACCCTTTCTCGCTTGCTGGATCACAAAAATAAACAATTTATTTTACTGTGTTGCCTTTGTATACAGTAAGGGGGGTAGCATTAAACATTCTTGTGAGTTCTACTTACTGTTGTGAACATTTTCTTAGACTTTCTCTATATAAAACTGGATTTCAAATGGTAGTAGTTATATCACTTTAATTTTCTTTATACATGCCTCTTTTTTTTTAATTTTTGCACGTTTGAAACAACCTGTATAATGCTGAATGGAGACATAACAGCAGCTATGTATATCTTGTTCTTTATTTAAAAGTAAACATTCGGTGTTTTATTAAGAGTATGTTCAGGATTGATATCTGTCATTGGGTTGAGAAATCTTACTTCTTCCTGTCAGCAAACAAAACATTAGAAACTCTGCCTCTATTTTAATGGTTTTGTTGTTTTAATCCTTCTAGAAATATTTTTATTACATTTACATATTTATTGTGAGTCATAAAAAGTAAATGTGTCACAGTGCATGTGCGGTTAGAGGGTAACCTGAAGGAGTGAACTCTCTCCTTTTAAGACCATGTGGGTTCCAGGTATCAAACTCTGGTCATCAGGATGGGCACCAAGTGCCTTTACCTGCTGGGCCATCTCGCTGGCCCCTGTTCTTAAATTTTTTAATGTAGCAAACTTTTCATCCAATTTTCTGATATGCAACATCTTGGCATTTCCATGAGGATCCCTATTATCTACACAGATTTATGTATTTGTTCAATTTTTAAATTTTATTCATTTCTGGGATTGAACATACAATGTATTCTCATATACTGCCTCATTTTTAGCTCATTTAAAGATCTTGTCAATGTGGTTAAAAATCCACAAGTTGGCATACTTTCAACACACATCTCTGTTAATATGAGTATAGAGCCTTTTCATAGTTGCAAACTTAGGTACATTAACAAAAAAATGCGCAGTTTCAGTCAACATTTTTGTTATTACAATGAAGGTAAGCACCTATCCATGTGTCTAAAAGACATTTTATTTCCTTTATGGTGGAATCCCCTTTCCTAGCCTCATTTGTGAAGAATCTCTTTATGTAGTAAGTAAATAAGCTGAGTTGATGCCTATCCTTTGCAGATCCTGGGTCATACTAGTGTTCTGTCATTTTTTTAAAGATGCTAAATGTCTCCATTCATGGGCATCAAATTAATTTTTTAAGTTGATTGAGTTGTATTCAGAAAATTCTTTTTCACTAAAAACTCTTAAGAATTTTTTTCCTCACCATTTCCTGGTACTTTTATCAGTTTTTAATAGTTAAACAATTGATCTATTTAAAATTCACCATTGGGTACAAATTAAGATGGGAAGACATTACTGGTTTTGTGAGTCTTAGTCTGCAAATATAGTCTTCTGAATTCTTAGGTAACTCACTCCCCTGACCCCCATTGACTTAAAGCACTGTTTTCACATTAAATTCCAGGGTCCCATCCTGGCTTCACATGTCCTGTAAGATGTGACTGTTCCTCAAGCTTCTTAACCACATGCACATAGTTATAATGCTACTTTTGGCCCCTTTTACCGTAAGTCTTATAGATAAGTATTTCTATCTCCTTCTGAGTGGTAAACTCCTTAAGGGCACAGTTTTCATTAAGGTCAAAAATATAGTAGCTGGTAAATAAATGCCTTGAAAAAAGAAGAAAAGACTAGTTGGGGTGTTACCACAAGATAACAAAAAGATACCCCGTCACCCCTTCCTCTCATCAATGCATTTGTTCCCTGTCTTGGTATGATATTGGTACCTGTCCAGTTTCACTAGTACGTGAGGTTGAACACAGTGGAAAACCAAACAACCTATATTTTAACACCAAATAACTCCCTTTGTGTGATTATGTCAATTAACATGAAGTCAAAGCCACCTGTCTGTGTGCCATTTGTCCCCAGGTGAGATCCCAGATCTCTACTCTGATGAGGAGGAGGAGAACATCATAAACAATGTGAGGAATGAGGTCAAAAGCCAGGGACTCATCGACAGCAGAGAAAACTGCTGGAAGTTCTTCATAGAGAGAGTCCGGCGACAACTTAAGGTACAGAAAAACTGACTCTGAGCTTGTACACCGCCAGAGGTGGCTACAGGATTAGTGATAAATTAAACACTGCCCCTCTGGACTGTGTCAGGAGAAGGTGGTGACGATGCAATGGTCTTTTGGATGAGCAGCACTGCCAGCATACCATTTTCTTCTACTTTATGAACAGAACCATCCTGTGCACAATGCAGCCCTAGCATTACTGAGCCCTTAGCTAGAAAGATGGGTTTGCATGGGAAGATTCTAACCCTGTTCAGCAGCATGCTTTTCAATTTTTCTAGGAGATTAACATCCCGAACTTCTGCCTGTTTCTCTATGGACTTCTCTAATACTTCCTTGGTCCTCCCTCCCCTTCTGATGTCACCTTTTTGGTCCTCCCTCCCCTTCCGATGTCTCAGGTGACTCTCTGCTTCTCCCCTGTGGGGAACAAGCTGAGAATTCGAAGCAGGAAGTTCCCAGCCATTGTGAACTGTACTGCTATCAACTGGTTCCATGAGTGGCCTCAGGAGGCCCTGGAGTCTGTGAGCCTCCGTTTCTTGCAAAATACAAAGAACATTGAGGTAAGAGGAGAAAGGGATCCCTTGAGCTATACCTCACCTCAGGCATCCAGGGGTCAAGGTTAAAGCTGAAGGTTGGATAGAATTGTTGAGTGTAACTTTCCATAAGGTCAAGGGTTGGATAATCATGTTCAATCTCATTACTTCCGGTGTTAGCCTGCAGTGAAGCAGTCGATTAGCAAGTTCATGGCCTTTGTCCACACAAGTGTCAACAAGACATCCCAGTCATACCTGACCAATGAGCAGCGCTACAACTACACAACTCCCAAGTCCTTTCTGGAGTTCATCAGACTATACCAGAGCTTGCTGGAGAGAAATGGAGAAGAGCTCCAGGCCAAGGTGGAGAGGCTGGAGAATGGGCTGTTGAAACTACACAGCACCTCAGCCCAGGTGAGCAGTGTCTCTCTCTCTCCTGCCCAGTGAAGAGCAGCCCCAAACCATTGCACTGAAAGTTGGGGTCTGAAAACCATCTGTGGTCATCTAGAGCCACACAGCATCAGAAATAGAACCAGAAGTCAAGAGCAGATGCACATATCTTCAGATGCTGTCTTCTCTGCCCCCACTCACTGAAGCTGGAACCCTCTAAGGGGCTTCCTCAAGGCCATCTTTCCTTTCTCCTCCATTTTTCCTTCCTTTTCATTTACTGCCCTTCAGTTATAGTCTATTTGGGTTGATAAAACAAAATATCTGAGGTGGAATACTTTCTAAAGAACAGAATGATTTTTTTTTTTTAATTCATCATTCTGGAGGTACCAAAACACAGCACCTATCTATGCTAAGCTCTAGAGAAGGCTGTACAGTAGTGGTAGGACCACACACAGATCTGTGCAATGTATATAGAAGAGGGAATTGGGAAATTCCAGGCTTGTTTTCTGTAACTACCCACTGTCATATAAAATGATCCTGTCCCATGAGACAAGACCAGCATTAATCCGTTTGTAAGGATGGATGTCTTAGGATCTAGTTCCTTCCACCACACTGAGGGCAGAAATTCCAGCACATGAACATATGAGCATTTGGGGAACACATCACACCCAGACCATACATCTTCCATACTCAGACCCAAAGTAAAAGGATGATGGGAAGAAGTGGTTCAGGGTTATAACCCTGTGTGTGTGTGTGTGTGTGTGTGTGTGTGTGTATAAACGTTTATACTGCATTATCTCTTAAATTGTCCTTAAAAGCTCTTATTTAAATGAATCTTGTCTTACTTCATACATTCTTATACTATTCATATGGAGTTGGTTATAATAAGACCATGTTCATCCTTTCTATATTTTTCTATTTAATCTTTCAAATGGAACTGGCTTATTTTTTTTCCAACCTTCTATTCTTCCCTTAAGGACTGGAAGAGCTTCAGTACCTACTTTGCCTCCACTCATGTTTGTCAAATAACACCTTTCCCTCAAGGGCTCATTTATATCTTCTGCTTATCAGTAGCCAAGTCAGCTGCTAACAGGGGTGATGGCATTTCTTGAATTTGCACAATTCAGGGGGCATTGTGCTCACCATAATGAATATCACACATTCCAATAGGTAGCTGGCCTCTTAGTAAACATCACATGTTCCTGTAGATAGCTGGCCTGTTGATAAATATCACAAGTACCTATAGGTACATGGGCCTCTTGGAGAAGATCATATGTTCCTGTAGATACATGGGATTATCTTGTATAACCCATGTTAACAGAAGATGGCTGTCCCTATTCTTCTCTATAAATTTTGCCTCCAGAATTATGCTTTTGAACTTTTCTCTCTGAACTTTCTTCTCCTAATTTTAGTTTCTTGATTCAGAATACAAACTATCTAAAGGACTTAAATTCACTCAGGGGATGAAGCCAGCTCTTACAATCTGAAAAGAAAGTTCCTCTTCTACTCTTCTTCTACACTAATTCAATAGCTGTTGCGTGCTCTGTTCATCTGGCCTGGGCTGGCCTCTAGGAGCCATGAATGACTAGCTGCAATGGTACCTGTGCTCGAATTGATTACATTCTCACTGTGGCCATTTTCTCTGCATTCTGGGGAGGCTTTCAAGTTAATTTCAACAGTCCTAGCTTTCTTGTATGTAATATGGCTTCTGCTTCATATACGTCCAATAGGAATTGTAATTACACCACTGCACTTTAATGCCCTAACAGCTTTTTCTTGTGTCCTCTTTGTCAGCACACTCAATTGCTTCTTGTTTTGTCTGGTTTTTTGCAAATGGGTTCATGGAATTTTTTGAACCTGTGAATCCAACAGCTTTGGGATGTTTTCTCTAGCCTGCTGATGGTTGTGCTCTCTATCTTCTAGAATACACCATTTCCTTGTTTGTTGTGCAGGCTGGGCTTCTTTCTTTTTCTTAGTTTGTCTTTAGGCAGATTGCTATTACTTCAGTATCTGTCATCAAGTTGCTGTGTGATGACCAGCAGCCCGTCTCAGAGCTCCAGTTCATGGATTCCAAGCAACACACCAGCACTTGCCCACATGTGCCTCTGTGCTACAGAAAGGTGTCTTTTTTTCATTTCTCTTTTGTTTTTTGTTTTTTGTTTTTTTTGTTTTTGTTTTTGTTTTGTTTTTAATCTCTGGATTCACAGAGAAAAGCGGAGTATAACTCTCAGTACAGCAGCAGATTTTCTGATGCCTCCCACGTGTCCTCTCTTTCTTTCCTCACCACCTCAAGGCCCTCAGAACATTCTCCACACCTCCTCCAACACATGGGCCATCTACTCCCTTCCTCCTCTCTGGGAACCCCTGATTTAATTGTGCATAATATGGTAGTCAGGGAGTGAGGGATGTGAACAGTATCCTGACCTCATGTGGCAGACACTGATATCTCTTTTGTTGAGATGTCTTTGAATAGACACAATAGAAGGCACAAATATTCACGTTCATAGTGGAGGTTAACTCTATCTAACAAGCAAATGCCAGAATATCCCATTAGCTAAATCTAGCTCTCTGTGTGCCTAGTGGAGAATCTTGGCCTCAGGTTCAATATCTGCCACCACCAAGAACCAGCTCTCTCCTGTGTTTTCTACATCTGTGATTACCACTTCTAGCTACAGATATTATTCACACTGGAAACTTCCCACATACAAGAATTCACGGGTTCTGTGTGTTTCCTATCTCTCTCAAAATCTGTCCCCTGGGCTATTTCACCAATTCATTATCTTTTTATTTTAAAATTCTCCTGCCTGATTGTTTTTGATGGAGTGAATTCCTAGTCTCCCCTCCGTTCCGTATTAGCCTCCACTCCTACTATCCCACATCATCCATCTCAGCCCAAATCCCTGGCACCATCCTTGACTCTGCTCACTCCTTTCTCCTTGTTCACTCCCAAGCCATCAGAGTGCCCCGTTAGTTCGGCTTCACCATATTTTGGCATTCCCCAGTCACTCCCTGCACTGCTACTAGCTCAGTCTGAGCTCCTGACATCTCGACCTGGATCATCATAACATCCTCAGAATGCAGGCAACTGCTTCTAGTTTTATTCCTCTGCCATCTGCCACCACATGAGCAGCCAGGGTGATTGGTTTCAAACACAAATCAGACCATGTTCTTTTCTGCTCAAGTTCTTATGGTCCCCTTCTCTTCTTCCCATTGGCTTCCACAGATTCTCTCTAGCCCTGCCTTCCAGCTCCCAGACTTCATCTCCTACTAACTCATCTCTGAAGCAACTGTCTACAGCCAAGCTGTCTCTGACTCCTCCTCTCAGATACACTGGGACTTGGCATCACTATTTCCTGTGCCTGAACATCTCTCTAGAATCTCCCCAATACACATTTTGGTTCCAAATCACCTTCCCAATAAGTCCCACTCTGATGACTAAAGAAGAGATTGCCGCTCCTCTCTACTCTTGCCCCTCCCTATTCTACTCTAAAGCTTCCCTACAGTGTGTTCCCTTATCTGACATATCTTATACGTTACTTAGCTGTTATATAATCAATTGTGTCTATTACTATCAGTTGGCTACAAGCCCTGTAAGGACAGGAAGTCATATCTGTTTGAACACTATACCCTAAGAACCTCAAGAATGACTAGACAAAATGACACTAATTTAATAGCTGTTGCATGAATAAATGAGTGAATGCACAGTGTTTGACACTGTATTCCTGGCTATGTTCTGGGCCCTTGAATATTGTTCTACTTATGCTTTTCTCCCTCCATCTGGCCAGCAGAACTCCAGAGCTGGTTCCTACTGTGTGTTCTCACCCTTGTCTGCATTGTGTCAGCTGATCCTGGGTGGTTTTGCTATCCCTCCCAAAACACTTTCAAAGCTTAGGGAGTTAGTCATGCCTTGTCTTCAGTTCCTTCTGGGAAGCCGCATCTCTCTTTGGCAGTATGTGCTTGGTCCTTAAGTACCCCAGGTTTGCCCGCAGTCCCCATGCCTTTACCCTTTCTTGGGTGTTTCGCTGAGAATAGACATGGTTCTGATTCATAGAGCCAGCCCTACTGAGGGAAAGAACCTTTTCTGGGTTCCTGAGAATTCCTAAGATTGCCTTAATGCTTTGGTTTGCTGGAATTAAGCAAGGCGAAGTGCAAAGTGTAGCTTGGATGTTTTAGTAAGAAAAAAGCTTTAAACTAGTCTTCTCTGATCTGTTGCTCTGTTGAAGAATCCTAAAATGAACCTGAGCTCCTCTCCTCCTTGTTGGTAGTTACTGGGGAGTGGCCTCTTTCTGATTGGCAGGACCCTGCTGTCATTCCACATCACAGCTTAAGAGCTATTAAACTCCTATTCATGGTAAAGAGGATTATTTACCTTGAGCTTGAGGTCACAGTTATATCTGCAATCAGCAAAAAACCACAACCACACAGAACAAAAGAAGAAGAAGAAAAAAAAAACACTTCAATTTTCTCAAATCTCCCAAGATTTAAAAAGAAACAAAAAGTTACTGGTGAGTTTGCTGGGTTGATTATGCAACTCAATCATTTTGATTTACAATTGCATCTTTGTCCTTGCAGAAGTAACTCTGCAGCTGAACAACAGGAGATGGAAGCAGATTAACCTTCCAACTCGTGAATATAAGACTTGTTCCAAGGAGCAGCCTCTATTTGAGGTTAATACAGGCTCTGGCTTCCATGAATACACCAAATTAAAGAACATTCTTTTTTTGCCCCCATTCCTTTTCTTCCTTTTGATCTACCATGAAAGGGGAATTATCAGCGGCGTCTAAGCCTCAGTTTTATTTTTCGATTTATGCATTTTGCATCATAAAGCTCTTGAATCTGTTTGACACGTTCCAGGAGCTCCAAACTAATCTGTGGTTGTTGCATGCAATACACCGCAAGAAAATGAAAGGCAAGAGGTCAGCCTGCAATGTAAGGTTCATGAGCTATACTGCAAATACAAACAGCTCCTTTGCTTTTCACAATAAATAGGCCTGTCTCCCCTTTGCACTTGAAAAGGCCATTATACTAGACCAGCCTGTCTCAAACCTAGGCTAGCAGAATCAACAGGGCCCTCAAGGCCTCACCTTAGAGTTTCTGACTCAGTGGGACTGGAGTGGGATCTATCTAGGTGTTTGCATAGTCAATTTGTTCTTGGATGATGATGACGACCACGACGACGACAACAATAGTGGTGCTGATGCTAGTCCTGGTGTTGATATTGATGTTGATGCTGCTAATACTGGTATTGATGTTAGTGCTGATGCTGCTGATGCTGATACTGATGTTGGTGCTAATGCTGCTGATGCCGTTATTGATGCTGATGTTGGTTCTGGTGCTGGTGCTTATGCTGATGCTGATGCTGACAGTGATGCTGATGCTGAAGCTGATGTTGACATAATCTCAAGCCATCACTCTGCTGATCTGAAGAGACCTAGAAAACTAGACTCTCTAATCTACTTACAAGGCTTCATTATGCCTCCCCATGATATTTGACATTAGAAGCATTGTGGGAATCCAGCTGGCTATGACTATTGATACTCTAGTTACCTAATCGTTGCATGGTCACCTATTTGTAGTTAAGGATTGTGAATATTAATAAAACCTACCCGGGTGGAAGCTACCAAATCAGAGACTATTAACAGCAAAGGAGACCAGCACCATAGCTTGTGCCTGTCTTTAGCCAAGGCCCAGGTGGGAGGAGAAGGGAGACTTTGTAATTTAGAAAGAGAAGGCCCTGACTAGAGGCTGTTCACCTGTGGAAGTGAAGGCAGGCTCCCCTCAAAGTGAGCATTTTATGGCATGAGTTAGGAATTTCTTTGGTCCTCCATTGGAAATGACAAAAGGTAATGACACTCTTAGTTGTCTATTGTTAATTAGGTCCTGGCCATTGAAGTCAACTGCTACACTGACATATGAGTTACTATAACTTTCTGGATTATGAGAACATGATTTCAATCAGACAGCTTATGTCTCTGACTCAAAACAGGCTATCTTCCTGAGGTAGTCATTAGGCGGTTTTATGCAGGCTCCCTCTAAATTTGTTCTAGAATTGAGGAAGGGTACATGGTTATGTCTCTATTTTCTCATTTTTCTTGAAGACAAGAGGTTGGCTCCCTGGTGAGTAGCTGGAGGTCATAGGTCAGGCTTGTACTTGTTTATATGCAAGGCCTGGACATTGGCCATTCACACACACTTGGCTCTCAGGCCACAGGGTTGATACTCTTATTTGTGAGTCTTTAGCACATTTGACAACATACAAATTTAATTAAATAGCTACTGATCAGGTAAAGTATGATGTTAAGCACATAAAGGTTTATTAATAACAGTATATTTTAGTATTTGCACGAAAAACAGTTGAGTTTCATCATGGCCTCCTCACACATGCCATTACACATTCTCCTCATGCATTACTTTCCCCCACTGCCACTGTGCTGGGTACTTTCTGTCAACTTAACACACACTAGAATCACTGGGAAGAGGGAACCTCAGCTGATGAATTGCCAGCATGTTTGTGGAGCATTTTCTTAATGGCTAATTGATAGAGGAGGGTCCGACCCACTTCGGGTAGTGGTCCTGGGTCATATAAGAAAAGTAGCTGAAGATGAGCTGTGAAGAGCAAGCCAGTTAGCAATGTCCTCTGTGGCCTCTGCTTCAGTTCCTATCCCAAGCTTCTGCCCTTGTTTCCTTCTGAAGGACAGCAACCTGTAAGATAAAACTCTCTCCTCCCCAAGTTGCTTTAGTCAATATTTTCTCACAGAAACAAAGAAACAAACTCAAGACACCGCCCTTCACTCCCCACCCTCAGGTAATCTACTTCCTCCCCCAGTTCCTGCTCTTGTATTCATTTTATTACTTTTTATTTTCCACTTCCTTTAAGGTCTCTTCCTCCTCTCTCACAATTCTTCAGTTGATAGACACTTAGGCTGGTTTCATTTCCTGGCTACTGTGACTAGTACAAGCAGCAAACATGGATGTCGCCCCATGGAGTTTTAACAAACATAACACTAATTAGGTGAAAGGCACCCCACATGGCTAGGGCATCAAGGAGACAGTTCTAGGGGTGTAGATTTCAGAATAGTCCACCACACCTAAGGGTATACCATATGCCTTTTCTTTTTTCCCAGTGCTAGGGGTTTAGTTCCGCTTGATAATGTAGTTTTCCATCTCTACATTCTTGAGTGAGCTCTCAGATCTGTTCTACAGAATTGGGTCTAGGGAGCCAAGAGCACCATTACTCTGGTCTGCTCCCCATGAGCCCTGTGTTCTCTGATGCAGGTGGATGATCTGAAAGCCAAGCTTGCTACCCAGGAAGTGGAGCTGAGGCAGAAGAATGAAGATACAGACAAGCTGATTCAGGTGGTGGGTGTGGAGACCAGCAAAGTGAGCAGAGAGAAAGCCATTGCAGACGAGGAGGAGCAGAAGGTGGCCCTGATTATGCTGGAGGTGCAGCAGAAACAGAAAGACTGTGAGGAGGACCTGGTTAAAGCTGAACCAGCCCTTACTGCAGCCCAGGAAGCCCTCAACACTCTCAACAAGGTAGGAAAGTCAGGCAGGCTTTGCCTTCCTTCTACACACCGCTCCCCTCTTCTCCTCCTCCCCCTCTGTTGCTGATTTCTAGATTACCCAAAAAAAAAAAAAAAAATTTTATTTGTATACCCATGACTTGTTTGTTGATTATTTCTTACTAAGAAAATTAACATCCTTCTTAAGATCTGTTGATGCAGGGGTTACATTTCCTAAGATGTTCTGAATCAAATATAGGAACATTTACTGTGTTACTTTTGGAGTCATCTATCTTTGCTGAGTCTCTGCCTCCTCATTTGCTAAGAGGAAGCAATGATGATATAAACACCCCCATTGTTATAATGACTAGACAAGATAATGTATGAAAACTAGATAATCAATAGTAGTTACTAAGAAAAACTTCATTCTTGTCAATATTGTTATAGCCGGATAAGCACCTCGACTTTCATAAAACCAGAATGAAAATCTACAAACTCTCTGGTTGGTTGTTTAGTTGATAGATTGGTAGATAAAAATACAGAGTATAAATCAATAACTCAAGAAGTGATAAAAATCAAATACAGAAATCATACTGGATCCCTCTGCCACAGAAGAGGTGAAATGTGTGCCTACTCACTGCCTACTGCAGACAGCATAAGTCATTTCTTCTTCCGAGCTGTGTGGGATGGCCCAGTTCTTCCTTCTATTTCATTTTCCTATGACATAGAAAGGGGAAGACAGGGATTAGTCAGCTCTTTATTATACATAGATATGGAAATAAATAGAAAATTTGGTCAATGCTATTTTTAAAATACATCCAGGATCCAAATGCTTTAATAATCTCTCTTGTATCTACTAGATGAAAGTACACTCATGTTCTGATGCTCTGCCCACCTCCAGACTCCAGCTTGCCTCACAGTGATCTGAGATCTTCTCTCCCCTTGATTACACACTGACAAACTATAAAGGTGGTTTTTATGTATATGTCTCTGTAAAATGATCGAATTAAGCTAGTTATCCTATCAATCATCTCAATACTTAGCAACTTTGTGCTGATAAGACTTGAAATGTATTCTCTTAATGCTATGTAATCAATCGTATAGTCTTTAACTCTTAACTCCTATTTACTGCAGTCATAGATCTCCCAAAGTTGATGCTTTGACATTAAATCTTTCGTATCTACAATCCCAGCCCATCTGGATTCTGGTAGCCACTGCTACAGTCTTTGCTTACATGTTTATGTGCCATTTTAGGTTCTGCACATAAATAATGCCATGTGTAATGTCTCTGTTTGGTTTATTTCATGTAACATAGTGTTTTCCAATTCCATCTGTCTTCTGACAAATGACAGATTTTTATATTATCCACTTCATCTACTGAAGCCTTGAGTTTTTCCCTACTGTGGCTACTGTGAATGGCAGTGAACATGGAGGTACAGACATTTCTTTGATGTGCTGATTTTAGACCATCCAAGTAAATACCCACATATGGGATCACTGGATCATTCCGTGATTCTGTTGGGGTTTTCCTGAGATATCTCTGTGTTGTTTTCCATAATGTCTGTATTAGTATTCATTCCCATCAGGAGTATACAAGGGTTCCCCTTTATCTGTGTCCTTGTTAGAGGACTCATCATCAAGCCTTGTGATAATTGCCCCTCTAAGAGGCCTGGGTGATGAGTATTTTAACTTGTGTTTCTCTAAGGAATGCTGAGCCTCTTGAAGCTGTGAGCCCTTCAGGATATGTCACCACCCAAAACTATCTATTTACATCTTTTACCCTTTTCTTGAATGAACTGCTTCCTTTCTATGGATGTATTTGATGTTGTGTATTTTAGATATCAGCTCCCACAATCGGTTGTAGATATTTTCTACCAGTCTGTATATTTTTCTTTATTCTTTTCTTTTTCATGAAGAACTATTTTTATTTTTATATAATCAATATTCATTTTGTTTTTTCCCATGTTTTGGGGATCAGATCTAAAGACCATTGTCTATAACAATGTTGTATAGCTTTTCCCTAGTTTAATCTCTAATGGTTTTACAATTTCAGGTCTTAGACTTGAATCTGTAACACATTATGAGTTGACTTTTATATGTGGTATGAGTATTTTTTTTCCAATCCTTTGCATTTGAAGACCCAGTTTTCTCACACTGTTTATTGAATGAGATCTATATTCTTAGCATCTTTATCAAGAATCAACTGTCCATAGACTAATTGCTCAATTCTAGGTGTTTAGTTCCATTGATCACTTTGTCTGTTGTTAAGCCAGTATCACTTTGTAGTAGACTTTGAACTCAGGCAATATGATGCTTCCAGTTTTATTCTTTGGGATTTTGTGCTTTTCTTATGTTTGTGAATGCATATGAACTTTCAGTTCAGATTTTCTCTATAAAAAGGGCATTTGAATTTTGAAAGGGATTACATTAAATCTGTAGGTCACTTTGAGTGTTATGGACATTTTAACAATAGTAAGTTTTTCTAATCCATGATCACATAATATCTTTTCCCTTATCTGTGCCTTTACTATCTGTGATTGTTTTACATTTTGCAGTGTTCTGCTCTCTTCTCTTCTTGGTTAAATTTATTCTTAAGTGTTTTGTGAGCCTATTATAAATGGGATTTGTGGTGGTTTGATTAACAATGGCTCTCATAGGCTCATAAGCTTGAATGTTTGGTCCCCAGTTAGCGGAACTGTTTGGGAAGGATGAGACAGTGTGGCCTTGTTGGAAGAGGTATGTCACAAGAAGTAGGCTTTCAGGTTTCAAAAGCTTATACCAGGCCTGTGAGTGTACATGTGTGTGTCCGTGCTTGTGTGCATGTATGTGTACATGTGTATACATATATGTGCACATTCACACCTGCTGCCTGTAGATCAGGATGTAGCTCTTAGCTAATTCTCCAGCATCATGCCTGCATGCTGCCATTCTCCCTACCATGCTGATAATGGGCTAACTTTCTGAAACTTCATGCAAGCCCCAATCAAATGCTTTCTTCTATAACTTGTCTTGGTTATAGTGTCTCTTCTTCATAACAATAGAATAGTAATTAAGACAGGATTATTCTCTTGGTTTCCTTTTTGGAACAAGCATTGTCAATGTGAAGAAATGCACTGGTTTTTTGGCTTTTGTTTGTTTGTTTGTTTTTGTCTCCTGCAACTTTACTGGACCAATGTATTAGTTTCAACAGTTGGTTGGTGGATATGGTATTGTGTCATCAGCAAACAGCAACAGTTTACTTTATAATTTTTCCTATTTGTATGCATTTTATTTGTGTGTGTGTGTGTGTGTGTGTGTGTGTGTGTGTTACTTTATTTCTGCTACAAAGACCTGAACTCCAATGTTGAACAATGTGGGAAGGTTGAGCATCATTTTCTTTTTTTTTTTTTTCTTTTTCTTTTTTTTTTTTTCCAGACAGGGTTTCTCTGTGTAGCCCTGGCTGTCCTGGAACTCACTCTGTAGACCAGGCTGGCCTCGAACTCAGAAATCCACCTGCCTCTGCCTCCCAAGTGCTGGGATTAAAGGCGTGTGCCACCACTGCCCGGCTGAGCATCATTTTCATCTTCCAGAACTTAGAAGAAAGAATTTCAGTTTCCTATCATTGCACAAAATGTTAGCTGTGTATCTGCCCTATGTGAAGTATATCCCTTCTCCTTAGTGAGTTATACTGAAGTGCATCCCTTCTACGCCTACTTTGTCAAGTATTTCTATCATAAAACACTTGAATATTGTTAAAATATTGTTAACACTTTTCTACATCTGAGAAAATGACATTTTGTCTTTTAATCCGATTTTATTATTAAAATATCCTTGCGTCCCAGGGATAAACCCCATTTGACATTGGTAAATGGTCTAAAAGTGTTGTGGAATGCAACTTGCTGCCATTTTGTTTAGGACTTTTTCATCTTTGTTCATCAAAGATCTTGGGCTGTTTGGCTATGGTTTTCTGTTTTCTTTTGTGTCTTTAGTGTCAGAGAAATGCTGGCTTCATAACAGAACTTGAAAGTATTTCTTCCTCTGTGGATCTGAGGTGGTTGTTGTTGTGGTTGTTGTTGTTGTGGTTGTTGTTGTAAGAATTTATACTACATTGTTGTTAAGTCATCTTTAAAGGTTTAATGAAATTCTTCAGTGAACTCACCAGATTTGGGGCTTGGGTATCTATTTGATAGAGGATTTTTATACCTAATTGAATCTCTTCACTCATTACCAATCTATTCAGAATCTCTATTTCTGCATGGCCCATGCAAACTGGTCAATTTCTTCTAGCTTTTCTAACATAGGTGTATGACTGTTCAGAGAACTCTCCCCTGATCCTTTTTATAAGTAGTCTTTTTAAACCAGGAGGTTGATCCTCCATTGATTTTCCTTATGTCCAGAATACAGTCCAAAATGATCCTTGTGACTACAAGACACCATAAAATTTCCCCTGTGATGCTTCCTTGACCACCCCAATTGTTATGTCTTCATTGCCACTCTCCTCGGCCCGTGCTGACCTCTCTCTGTAGCCCAATAAATCCAGCCATAGCCAAGAGCTCTGAATGAACCTGTATAGAATGTTCATTCCCTGGTCTTCTGCTCTTCTGTCAGGTGTTTTTTCAAATTACATTAACAAATAAAAATATCAATTTCAGAATGTAAAGGTATGCATGAAAACATATACTCCAAAGCAACGCTAATAATTATATATACACAAATGTTAACCAGAAATTGTATGTAATCATTCAAAGAGGGAGGTCATTAAAGTTAAATAGTCATATTCTATGCTCAAAATCACTTAAAGTTTGAAAAGAAAAAAAACAAGATACATGAACAAGCTCTTTGTTGATAAGGCAACTATGGGACTGACAGCAAAAGAAAGTGCACGTGGTGGCCTCTGGGGGTCACAGTCAGTATACATGAGTTTGCATGTGCCCTTAGCCTTCTATTCCTGTTATGGTTTATAAGCTATGTACATATAATAAACAACAGAAACAAACCCTTTTCAATGAATTGAGTGCTTAGAAGATGACAAAGCTATCTGCATGACCAGGTAGGAATCCGAAAAGAAAACCTATTAGGCAAATATTATTAGAACGGAGTCAGTGGTAGGAAGGGATAGCCCACTTAGGAAAAACATTTGAAAAAATATGGAAGCATGCTGGGCATGGTATGAGTGATCTGCAGGTATAGAAGTAGGTGGGTCTGATGCTGATAAGACAGGAGAGGTTGTAAAGGTGATCCCAGTAACACTAAGGTTTACCTGTAAAGAGTGTTTGCCCTCCTCAGGTAGCAAGGGTCAAGTGGCTCTTTGTTTGTTTGTTTGTTTTGATCATTTTGATGGAGTAAGATGGATCAAGGTCTATGTGTAGTTAGAGCATACACTGCTTCATGAGCTGGAGGGCTCCTGGACATTTTTCGCAAAGTCCTTTGGTATTCTCAGGACTCTGGCACTTAAGAACCATTTCCCTGTTTGCTCATTATTCTAGAAGTTAAGAATAAATCTTTAGTCGATGCATAAACAATACCAATAAATCAAAGCTCAGTAGTAACTCTGCATATTCTGTCTCCATCACGGCAGTTTTATTTTGCTTTTATTACTGAGATGAAATAAATCCAGTGTAACTTTCCTGCCTTAGTTTAGGAGTGTTTTATCTTTTAATGTCATGGCCTTTTCCCCTCTACAGAGTTACCTGTAATTTTCTATTTCTCATGCATTTTATAGTGAATTTATTTTTATTATACACAAAGTATGCAGTAGCACTTTTATGACTAAATAATTCAAATGGCATAGAACCTGCAGAATCAAATATAAAACCATTTCCATTCCCCCCCCCCCAGTTCCACAGAAGGATCCCTGTAACAATCCAAGGGTTTCCACACCAGCAATTCTTTATGTATTCGTATTTCTGGAAACATGCATATAGATATATTATATTTTGACTAGGTGTGGTGCATAACAATAATCTCAGTACTTGGGGGGAAGAAGCAGGAAGATCGATGAAAACTTAAGGCCAGGGCTACGTAGAAAATTCTAGCCCAACCATAGTTATAAAAGAAAAGTATATAAATATACATGCAGTTTGATGCTACAAACTTAATTTCTCTTTTGAGTGTATATATTTGAGGTATGCAACATGGTGTTTTAATATCCATAATAAAATGATTATTCAAGAAAACTTACCAGACCATCATTTACATACTTAGAGTATGTGTTGTGTGTATCTTAATTTCTTCTCCTATTGCTGTGATGCAAAACCCTGACAAAAGCAACTTGAAGGTGAAGGGTTTCTTTTAGCTCACAGTCTCATGTTACAGTACGTATTATCAGAAGTCACAGTGGCAGGAGCTTGAGACACCTGGTCAGAAAGCATCTATGGTCAAGATAGCAGCAAGCAAGTAATGAATGCTACATGGTACTTAGCTCGTTTTCTTATTTAATACAGTCCTGAATCCCCTGCTTGGGAAACAGTCCTAAGTACAAGTATGATAGGTCTTCCCATATCTATTAAGATAATTAAGAGAATCCTCCATAGGCATGCCCAGAGGCCCCTAGCCAAGGTATTCTAGATTCTGTCAGGCTGACAATTAACACTGACTTCTATGTAGTTTGGGTTTCTATTGTTGTGATAAATATCATGACTAAAAGCAACTTGTAGGGCTGGAGAACAGGGTAGATACTCTACCTTGTAACTCTGGGATCAGACCTCATCACTGAGAGGAGTAAAGGTAGGAATGAATTCCATTCTCAAGTCTTGGGTTGTCTTCACCATTTCCATCTTCCTAATGTTTGTGTTTTCTTGAGCATCACTCTGATGTTTATTCTCCTCAGGCTCCTTTTTCTGGATCTCACTGAACTGTTGCTAAGTATCTTCTTTAAACACCTTGAATTCTTTGATAACGATTTTGATTGTTCTTTTAAATTCTGTGTCCTGGAGTTCATCTAAGTAATTCTCATTGTTGACTTGACCTTTCATATTGCTGAAATCTTTGTGATATGGGCATGTGGACTTCATTTGTTCGGAATTTGTTAAGGACAAGGTAGGGTGGGAAAAAAGGGAAGATATGGCGGCAAGTTCTGTCCAGAGTTTGAAAACAGCTTGGGCAGATTGAGGTCAGATAAACAGAGAGGACTGGGCTCGTATATGGTATATGGGATGTGCATCCTGTTCAGAGCATGGAGTGCGTAGGTAGGTCTGCCTGGGTGTAAAGGTTATATATGGCATGAGAAAGTCCTGTGGTTTGAGGGATAGGTGGGGAGGATCTTGACCTAAGCCTAGAACTCCTTCTCAATGAACTCAGGGAAGACCAAGCTAGGCCAGTGCACTGGTTGTGGTACCCAGGCTAATTCTGGTGAGCTGTAGGGAAAGCATGGAAGAGGAGTTATTCACAGGTGTAACCTGGAGGAGGGTATGGGAAATCGGGGCACCTAATGAGGCAGGCCAGAAAGGACCTGTGGGTAGTTGCAGATAGGGAAGGTCCTGCTGGAAACCAGGAGTTTGGCTGTGGCATAGGAGGCCCATTTTCACTTGAAATAACTTGTCTTTTTGCTAATTTACACTTACTGTTCTTAAATTGTTTCTATTGCTTCTTGGTATATACATCATGATACTCTTTTCCAGTCTATCATTTGGATTTTTATCTTATTAATAAGCATTGATTATTAAAACGCATTTTACATTCACATAACTTTTGGAATTCCAGCTTAACAGACTGAGGCATTCTTCTTTCCTATTGGACTTCTGAAGACCCTTATTATGGGATAACATTAATCCCAAAGGGACAGACATTATATAAGGAAAATAAAAACTCTGGTTAGTTTATGAGCAGTCCCATGAAGCCGGTGTGAAATGCTAATGACGTGAATCTAATCAAACGCCAACATGCAAACAGGTGGCACACTGCAATAAACCATTCATATAGCCATACCCATCATACACCTGAGAAGAAAAGCTGGAAATCCCTTTGAGAAATGACAAAATGACTATACTTGCTACTTCACTGTTACTGTGACAGTATGCCTGACAGAAATAGCAGAAGAGAAACATGTCTCAGAAGAAACCAGCCACTTGTCCCCTGCTAAACAGACATATCGGCAGAAGCATATGGTAGAGGAGAGTTATTGTTTTTATGGCCAACCAGAAGCAGAGAATAAGACAGGAAAGGAGCAAGGATAATATACTCCCACAGACCCACTAACAGTGGACTATTATCTCTATCTTTTTTTTTAATACTTTATTTACATTTCAAATGTTTTCCCCTTTCCAGGTCTTCCCTCCTCCCCCTGCCTCTATGAGGGTATTCCCACACTCAGCAACCCACCCTCTCCTGTCTTCCCTCCATGGCATTCCCCTATACTGGGGCATCTAACACCCTCAGGCCCAAGGGCCTCTCCTACCACTGATGACCAACAAGGCCCTCCTCTGCCACATATGAGGCCAGCACCAAGGGTCCTTCGATGTGTATTCTTTGGTTGGTGGTCCAGTCTCCTGGAGCACCGGGGGGGGGGGTGTCAGGCCAGTTGACACTGTTGCTCCCTCCCCATGGGGCTGCAAACTCCCTCAGTTCTTTCAGCCCCTTCTCCAACTCCTCCATCTGGGACCTCACTCTCAGTCCAACAGTTGCTGTGAATTCAACCATGGGTGTTCCGAACTTTTGGGCTAATATCCACTTATCAGTGAGTACACACTATGTTTGTTCTTTTGTGACTGAGTTACCTCACTCAGGATGATATTTTCAAGCTCCATCCATTTGCCTGCGAATTTCATGAAGTTATTGTTTTTAATAGCTGAGTAGTATTCCAATGTGTAAATGTACCACATTTTCTGTATCCATTCCTCTATGGAGGGACATCTGGGTTGTTTCCAGCTTCTGGCTATTATAAATATGGCTGCTATGAACGTAGTGGAGGATGTGTCTCTATTACATGTTAGAGCATCTTTCTGGGTATATGCCCAGGAGTGGAATAGCTGGATCCTCTGGAAGTATAACGTCCAATTTTCTGAGGGTCTGCCAAACTGATTTCCAGAGAGGTTGCACCAGCCTGCAATCCCACCAGCCTTGGAGGAGTGTACCTCTTTCTCCACATCCTTGCCAGCATCTGCTGTCACCTGAGTTTTTTGATCTTAGCTATTCTGACTGGTGTGAGGTGGAATCTCAGGGTTGTTTTGATTTGCATTTCCCTGATGACTAAGGATGTTGAACATTTCTTTAGGTGCTTCTCAGCCATATGAGTTTCCTGAGTGGAGAACTCTCTGTTTAGCTTTGTTCCCCAATTTTTGATAGGGTTATTTGGCTTTCTGGAGTCTAACTTCTTGAGTTCTTTGTATATATTGGATATTAGCCCTCTATCGGATGTAAGGTTGGTAAAGATCTTTTCCCAATCTGTTGGTTGCCTCTTTGTCCTATTTACAGTGTCCTTTGCCTTACAGAATCTTTGCAATTTTATGAGGTCCCATTTGTTGATTCTTGATCTTAGAGCATAAGTCATTGGTGTTCTGTTCAGGAACTCTTCCCCTGTGGCCGTGTGTTCAAGAGTTTTCCCCACTTTCTCTTCTATTAGATTCAGTGTATCTGGTTTTATGTGGAGGTCCTTGATCCACTTGGACTTGCGCTTTGTACAGGGAGATAGGAACGGATCAATTTGCATTCTTCTACATGTTGACTGCCAGTCACACCTCCTAAGATTCTACAGCTTTGACAAACAACACCACTATCTAGGATCTAAGCCTTCAAACCATGAGAATTTGTATGGGCCAGAGATGAGGAGGGATGGGAACATGACATTATATAGTCAAACTGTAACAATGGTGTTTAATATAATTTAATAACCATTACTTAGCAAAGCAGGAATGACAGGGAATTTGGATATATTGCTAACAGCAGGCAACTGACCTAGCCCAAGGACAAAGAACCCTACCAAAAGGGCATGAGACACATTCCTTTTAACATAGAAAAAGCACAACAAAACTCCCTTTGCTACTATTACTAAAAAGAATTTGTCCTAGATTCTCATCTAATGCAATAATAAATAAAAAATATTAACTGTATACATACTACAGGACAGCAAATAAATGTATTATTTTTTTCATAAAAGTTATATAAATATACTTTAAAAAATAAAAGGGAAGGGATGGGGTCTTATTGCAAAATAAATTATAAGATTTAATAGCTTTTCTAATATCAGCAGTAGCCAGTTGGAAAACAATTTCAAAATAACAACCAAAACATAACATACAAATAAGTGTAAGGAAATTTACTAAAACTGTGAAGAAAACTGTACCTCGTGTCTGAAGGATTCAGAAATGATGCAGAAAAACACATAGCTCAAGCTTAGGAATGTGATGACTGCTCTCTCTGTCATCATTCCTCCAGTTTATTCAGAAGTTACATAGAAATCTAATTGAAGTCCAATTTGGTTTTTATCTTGTCGCTAATGTCATTAGATGTTTGTGTTTTTTAATCAGTTTTATAATCTGAATGTTCAACAACTGAAACTGGCTAAATTACGACATATTCAAGAGAGAGAAACAGTGCATTGCTCATTTTAAATCATGATTTTTTAAAATGGTGTCATAAGAAGATTGATATTTTCAGTAAAAAAGGGTTTAAAGTGGAATAATTAACATGTATGTGCAAGTCTTATAAATATATTATATGCACATGTAGGCAAAGACACAAAAAGGGAGGGGTACAAGACTAACTGAAAGACAGATCCAAAAACCAAACAAACAAACAAAAACAACCAAACAAACAAAAACCCTGCTAGATAGAATACACCAGGGCATAAATATCTTCTGTTTCTAAAGTTACGAGTGATGTTCGCTTTCATATTTTTTTCTTTGCTGAATTTTGCATGGTGTATCCTCCTTTAATGAATGAACAAGACATCACTGCCTTATAAAATACTGATATGTAGGAAAGAAATGAAAGTTTAAAGGAAGCAAACTTGGCATAAGTTTTCAGCTCAATTTTTAGACTTGTGAGAGCTTTCTTTGAATAGAAACAAAGTACAGTGTGAATAGGGAAAATGGTATTAAATCTCAAAACATAAAAACTTTAAACTGTTGCAGAGTACAAGATACCATACAATTCCACAAGAGACTGACTCACAGTACGTAAGAGAAAAGGTAAACAGTCCGTACACAAGAAAAGTGTTTGAACTGGGTTGGGAAGCATCCATGGACATCTCTCACTTCTATTATTTATCCCATCAGCTTTCCCATTCTGTTCAGTTCACATTCCCATGACTCAGAAGACTGGTTTGTATCAAATGTGCATTTGTGCTCCAGTTTCCTTTGACCATTGCTCCCGTGAGCCCAGGAAGTCACAGGAAGTTCAGCCATAAAGATGCAGGCGTGCATTCCTTCGGTCCCAGATCACCCACAGCTCCCTCCAGACTCCTAACTGACATCCATCTACTCAGCCAACACCCTAAGACACCCGGTCCTCCTTTCCCCAGACAACTTTAGTTGCCTAACTTTTGTACCCATCACCCCTGTTGTCCAACCCCGTATCAAGCTTTCAAGCCATAAAGTTGATCATTTCACTCCCTGTCTTAACCTCCAACTGCTTCCCATCAAACTGAGAATAAAGAGAAACTATACTTTTATTAGCAGCTGGTATCTCTGGTTGGCTGAACCTCAATTGCTATGATTAGCTGAGACCCAGTTGCTTTTATAAGAATATTTCTAATTCATCAAGAATTTCATACATTGTATTGTAAACATTTTCATCCCTTCTGCCATCTCCTCCAAGATCCACCCTCACTCCATAGCTACTCAACTTCGTCTTCATATTTTTTTTCTTTTTTTTAATGTGGGTTTCTTTTATTTTTGGTTATTTTATTTGTTTACATTTCAAATGTCCCCCTTCTTGGTTTTCCCTCTGCACGCTCCCTATCCCATCTCCCTTCCCCTGCCTCTATGAGGGTACTTCCCCACCCACCCACTACTACCTCACTGCCCTAGCATTCCCCTATGCTGGGGCATCAAGCCTCCACAGGACTAAGGGTCCCCTCTTTCATTGGTGCCAGATAAGGTAATCCTCTGCTACATCTGCCGCTGGAGCCATGGGGTCCCTCCACGTGTACTCTTTGGTTAGTAGTTTAGTCCCTGGGAGCTCTGGAGCATCTGGTTAGTTGGTATTGTTGTTCTTATGTGGTTGCAATCCCCTTCAGCTCTTTCAGTCCTTCTCCTAACTCTTTGTTTGGGGTTCCCCTGCTCAGGCTATGAGCATCACATCAGTATTGGTCAGGCTCTGGCAGAGCCTCTCAGGAGACTGCCATACCAGGCTCCTGTCAGCAAGCACTCTTGGCATCAGCCATAGTGTCTGGGTTTGGTGTCTGCAGATGGGATGGATCCCTAGGTGGGGCAGTCTCTGGATGGCCTTTCCTTCAGTCTCTGCTCCACTCAGTCCCTGTATTTTCTTTAGACCGGAACAATTCTGGGTCATCTTTTTTCTAAACCTAAAGATTCCCATTAGTGAAGTTCATGTACTCTTAGTGTGTGGCCATCAACCTGAATAAATTTTGACCTCCCAAGACCACTATTTCTTTTTCTCCCTCTCCCTCTTCCCCTTCCTCCCTCCCTGCACTCCCTCCTCTCTCCTCGTGTCTCTGTCTCTCCTGGAAGCTATCAATTACCAGTAGTTTTTAAGATAGGAGTAGTACTTTGTGACTACTCTCTTCTCTCTTTCTGTCCATACTAGGATTTTGCCTATCTTGAGTTTGTAGGGATCTTGTGCATGCCATCATACTCACTGTGAGTTCTTGTGTGCAGCTGGCCTTTTGTGTCTGGCAAACATACTGTGTGTAGTCATCACCACCACGGCCCTTAAAATCTTTGTACCCCTTCTCCCAAAATGATCCCTGAGCCTTGGGAGATGGGTATGATATAGATGGCCCATTTAGGACTGAGTATAGTCAATTATTCTCAATACCTTAAGCAATGTAAAGAATAGATTATCTCTACTGGATTTTCTGGACAGTGAGATCCCATAGACAGCCCCCCCTCCAAAAAAAACCCATTACAAGTTATTGCCATTGCTCTTGGTTGCCCTCTAGAACTTGATAGTATGACCCTATTAATGAAGATATCACACTCTTGAGCCATATGACATGGAGGTCAAGTTGGTATTGGCTTAGACTGGAGTGCATGATGTGAAATTCACAAAGAATCAATAAAGAGTTAAAAATAAAAAAGAAAGAAAGAAACTTCATCTCTTCTGGCTAGCTTTCATCATGCTAGAAAGTGCTGTGTACTATCAGAAGGAAAATTAAGCATCAGTTTACAAGCTGTGAATGATGCGAGATAAAGTAATGACCAGATGACAAGATATGCCCATTGATACAATGGTGGCACCAATGGCATAGGAGTAACCAATCACTTTCTGGTCAACTGTAAAGCCCACTCCACAAGATGAACCCATACCTGACATGGTAATAGAGGCCAAGAACATGTGGGTAGACAAGTCATAGTCCCTAGAGGAGAACCTACTACTATTACTCTGCTAATGGCACTTAGTATAAAACCAACTGCTATAGATTTCTCATTACATTCATAGATCAGTGCATCTCTCAAACTCATCATCGTAGAAGCCTTTTTTGTAGCAGATGACATTTAACACAAAGACCCAATTGCTTCTTACAAGAGTAGACTGCGATCTGTTTATACAACTCTGGCTGTGAATACAAATTGTCTATGTGGTGAGCAAGGCATTCTAAACCTTTGGTTCCAGACCACTATGAGAGTCTAATAACCACAAACAGAAGCCAATTAAGACCTTAAAAAATAGATCTACACTTTCATGATTGATTCCTTTGGTTAACTTTCTTCACAAGAGCTGGTATGTTGTCTCATGTTTTTGCCTGAAGGGATCCTGACTAATATAGTAATCATTTAAAAATATGATAACCTTTAGAAAATAGGCAAATAACAAAAACCAAAAATAAAAATTCAAAAATTCAAGGGGAGCTGGAGAGAAGGATCAGGAGGTAAAAGCATATACTGTTCTTGAAGAGGAACTGAGTTTGGTTCCCATCACACATGTCAGGTGGTGGATTCTAACTACCTATAACCCTGTAATTCAAGGGATTAATGCCTCTGATGTCCAGGGACACCTGCACTCATGCATGTATCCATACACAGAGACACACCATCAAAAATAAAATATTTTTTAAAGGAAGAAAATATTTAGAATCACTGGTGAATATGCACATGCATACAGATATGTGAAGAAATGAAACCAATGTTTTATACCATTTTAACCTATCAAATGAAAATTAAAGCATACTATTCAGTGTTGGAAGGATGGGGGTGTATGTAAGCTCCTTCAAATTCTAATGGAACTAAAATTTCTGCTAATAATTGTGAAGTATGGGGGCTGGGAGGTACCTCAGTCTATAAGGTGCTAGTCTTGCAAACATAAAAACCTAAGTTCACTCACCATAACCCAAGCTTTTAAAAAACCAGCCATGATGGCACATACTTGTTATTTAAGGGAGAGACCAAGATAGGAATATACCCTAAGTCACTGGTCAGGCAGCCTAAACCCAATCTGGCAAGTTCTAAGCCAGTGAGAGAGCCTGTCTCAAAAGACAGAAAGCACATGATGTCTGAGGGATGGTAGCCAAGGTTGTCTTGTGATCTGTACATATGCACACACATATGTGAGAACCAGGAGAGGGAGTGTGCTGAATAAAAAATACAGACCTCTAAGAAGTCTTGTTGGAGAAGAATAAAAAGGAACTTACCCATCACTTATTAAAGCTATCAGTAAGTTCAGCACACACTAGCTCTAAATAATGCTCCATTTTCCACAATCCACATTGTAGAAAGGTAGAGCCAAGTAGGCTACAACTTTCCACCTAGAAATTTAGCTATTAGAAGCTCCCTAACCTGTCATGCCAGGTCTCATTAAATTCTGTGCTTATTTGCGTAAGGGACTTTTAACTACTGCTTCTATTTCACTAGGGTTTATAGGTCTGTTCTGGTCTGAATGAGGATGACCCCCATGGGCTCATATATTTAAATATTTGGTCCCCAGTTAGTGGAACAGTTGGGGATATAGGTGTGGCTTTGTTGGAGTGGACGTGGCCTTATTGAAGGAAGTCTGTCATTGGGGGTGGACATTGAGATTTAAAAAGCCCTCACCAGACCCAGTCTTTTGCTCACTCATGTTCTTTCCTCTCTCTCTCTCTCTCTCTCTCTCTCTCTCTCTCTCTCTCTCTCTCTCT
>JADRCH010000873.1:1126449-1136995 GCA_019843965.1 Rhynchomys soricoides | reverse complement strand
TCTCTCTCTCTCTCTCTCTCTCTCTCTCTCTCTCTCTCTCTCTCTCTGTGTGTGTATGTGCATGCAACTTGTTAACCCTATGAGCTCTCAGATACTAGTCCAGAGCACCATGCCTGCCATTTTGATGGTCATGGACTAACACTCTGAAACTGAAAGCAAGCATCCAATTAACTGCTTTCTGTTATAAGTTGCTTTGGTCAAGATTGGAGAAATTTTCTTCTATGATTTGGTTAAAAAATAATTTCTGTGCCTTTGACCTGGTTTTTTTCTCCCTTCCTCTATTCTTATTATTCATAGTATTTCTTTTCTTTTCATAGTGCCCCAGATTCCTGGATGTTTTGTGCCCCCTCACAAACTGCAACAATAACTAAGACAGGATCTTTTAAAGTTTCTTCTCTGATCTTGATTTAAGTTTGTTAGGCCACATACATCAAATAATTCATCCATTTCTTTTTGGTTTTCTAGTTTAGTGAAGTACATATTTTTAAAGTACTTATTTATTATTGTTTATATTCCCTTCGTATCTGTTATGATACCTCCCTTTTTAATCTCTAATTTTATTAATTTGGATCTTCTCTCAGGACTTTTAGATAATTTGACTAAAGATTTATTGAACTCATTGGTTTTCTCAAAGAACCATTTTCTCTTCATTCCATTGATTCTGTTTTGAATTTTGTTTTTATATTCTTGTTTTTTACTAATTTCATCCCTGAGTATGATTATTTCTTGTTTTCTATTCTTTTGGAGCATTTTTTTCTTTTTGTTATAGAGATTTCACATATGCCATTAAGTTGCTAATATCTCTCTAAATTTTTTATGTTGCCACTCTGTGCTATAAACTTATCTCTTAAACCTGTCTTCATTGTGTCCCATAGGTTTGGGCATGCTTTGTTTCATTTTCATTCAATTCTAAAAGCTTTTTTATTTCCTTCTTGATTTCTATCCTGACCCATTTTTCATTCAGTAGTAAGTTATTCATTTCCATGAGTTTCTATACTTTCTATTGTTGATATCCAGCTTTGGTCCATGGTGGTCAGATAGGATGCAGGAAGTTATTTCAATTTTCTTATATCTGCTGGGACTTACTTTATATGCAAATGTATTGTCAGTTTTGGAGAAAGCTCCATGAGTTGCTGAAAACAGATATTCTTTTGTGTTTGGGTGACATGTTCTGAAAATGTCTACTAAGTCAATTTGATTATGACATTGTATAACTCCAACATTATCCTGCTTATCTTTTGTCCATTGGCAAGGGAGAGATACTGAAGTTACCCATTATCACCATTTGAGGGGCAATAATGTGATTTTTAGCTGTAGCAGCGTTTCTTTTATGAACTTGGGTGCTCTATCGTTTTGGTGTGTGAAGGTTTAGAGTTGAAATATCCTCTTGGTAGTCTTTCCTTTGTGTGTGTAGTGTGCTTTTCTATCTCTTCTTGTTATTTTTGGTTTGAAGTCTATTTTGTCAGATAGAAAATAGCTATACTGGTTTTCTTTTTTGGTTCATTTTCTTGGAATATCTTTTCCCATTCGTTTACCCTAAGGAGATATCTATCCTTGATGGTAAAGTGCTTTTCTTAAAAGCAGCTGAAAAATGGAATCAGTGTCATAATCTAATCTGTTAGTCTGTGTCTTTGGGGGGGGGGGGAATTGAGACCATTGATGTTGATAGTTATCAATGAGCATTTTATTGATTCTTGTTATTTTATTGTTATGATGTAAGTTTTTCACCCCTTCTTTTGATTTACTCTTCTGGGATTTTTCTATTCCTTGTGTTTTCTTGGGTGTGGCTAACTTCTTCAGACTGAAGTTTTCCTTCTTGTGCTTTCTGTAGAGCTGGATTGGTAGATATATACTGCTTAAATTTGGTTTTATTGTTGAGTGGTTTTCTTTCTCCATCTATTATTTATGATAATTTAGCTGGGTATAGTAATCTGGGATGGCATCTTTGATCTTTTAGAGCTTTTAAGAATATCTGTTTGGGCTCTTCTAACTTTCAGAGTCTCCATTGAAAAATCAAATTTTAGTCTAATGGGTCTGCCTTTATGTTACTTAGTTTTCCCCTTTCCGATTTCTATACTCTGGCTTCATTTGTATTTAATAGTTTTCATGTATATTTAGTGTTTTTATTGTTAGGTGTCATGAGGAATTTCTCTTCTTTTGATCTTGTCTATTTGGTGTTCTGTATGTTTCTTCTTCCTTCATAGGTACCTCCTTCTTTAGGTTGGGGAAATTTTCTTCTATGGTTTTCTTGAAAATATGTTCTATGCCTTTGACCTGGGTTTCTTCTCCTTTTCTATCCCTATTATTCATATAGTTGGTCGTTTTATAGTGTCCCAGATTTCCTGTCTTGTACATAGATATTTTTTAAGATTTAACATTTTGTTTGACTGAGGTATCCATTTCTTCGATCTTGTATTCAATGCATGAGATGTTCTCTTTCATGTCTTATATTCTGTTAGTGAGGCTTATCTCTGAGGTTTTGTTGGGTTTCTAAAGTGTTTTATTTCAGTTTTGGTTTTCTTTAATTATTCAATTTCTATTTAATATTTTAAACTGTTTTCATTATTGTATTCTACTGCTTCTTTGTATTTTCACAGACTTTATTAAGTGATTTATTCAATTCTTCTTTAAAGTCCTTAACAATATTTATAATTGCTATTTTGAAATCCTTATCTTATGCTTCATCTACACTACATTCCTCATGAACGATTGTAGTAGGGTTCTAGTGGAAGCATATTGTCTTGTTCATGTTTGTGGTTTTGTACTAGTGTCTAGGATGATTGAAGTGATTCTGAGTGTTGGTGTCTGGTCTTTGTTTGGTGGGTGTTGAGATTCTTTGATTTTTGTTGTCCTCCTTGGATATTAGGAAAGTGTGGTAGCTGTGGGTTCCCTGGAAAAGGGGTACTTCTGAAGGTCACTGAGTGGCAGAGAGGAATAGTGATGGGCTAGGAGAAAGGCTGAGAAGAACCTATGGGAAAGAGATATGGGGATCCTTTCCACATCAAGTTAGGGTACCCAGGGAGTTAGAGGTGGTAGGAGAAAAGGCTCATACCAGTAGACTGCAGTAGGACAAATGATTTGTCTTGAGAGACAGGGATAACAGGGCTAGGGGACTCTGGGTTTTTACCAAGAGCTGGCATCTCTAGTGAATGGAGTTGAGGTGGAAAGAGAAGCACCTGAAAACAGGCTGCTGCAGAGCTGAGATTGGTACTGGAGAGATCATAATGGAGGACAGAAAGGACAGTGAAAACCACCTACCAGAATTGCTTCCAGGTGTAGCCAATGGGGGTCTCTGGTAGAAAGTGTTTCTGTATACCAATGGCTAACACAAGGAATGAGGATGGTCAAGGAGGGAGAACCAAGAGGGTCAGCACAGTGGAGCTAAGCTGGATGCACACCAAGAGCTGGCAGAATCCCCAGGGAATACAGGTAGAGTGAAAGGAGGGGCACCTGCAAGCAGGCTGCTATGGGGCTGAGACAGGACAGATTGTAGTGATAGGCAGGAGGAAGAGTGAAGATTGCCTGTCTGAGTCCCAGGCCACTGTAGCTTCTGAGTCATGTGTGTTCTTGCCATGACCTCCTGATCTGCAGATTCCTCAGCCTGCAACTGTCTCCTAAAGATCTCTGCAGCGCTCTTCCTCCCTACTCCTTTCCTCTTGGCTAGAATGTTGATTCTTAAAGAGAGCTCCTCAGATCTACCTTCTTAATTGCGGTGGGATCCTCCTGTCCCAAGTGGTCCCCATTTTGTCAGCACTGGCATGTGTGACTTTTCTCTCACTGTGAAAGAGACAGCACGATGACTCAGTAGATAAAGGCATTTGCTAACAAGACCAACTACCCAAGTTGATTCCTGGGACCCACATGGTGGAAGGACAGAACTCACTCTTACATGTTATCCATATGTGCACCATTACACATGGACCTATACTCATATACAAGCAAGTAAATGTACAAGAATGTTTTACAATATAATAATCAAATGTATCTCTTCATTATTTTACTCACTTGAAAAAATGACAAGATTTTGGTGTTCTTAATTCCTCCCTTATCCTTTAACACTTGACACCATGCCTGACACATCCAAAATAAGTATTTATTTAACCCAAGGCTAGTCATATACATTCATTTATTTATTTATTTATTTATTTATTTATCCACTCATTCATTTAACAAAGACTTATTGGTTGCACTTGTGCTAGGTGGGCATGAGGTAAGATTCCCTACTCGTAGGAAGCTTAAGTTCCTGCAGAGGCAAGAGACAATGAGCCAAATATCATTATTTTATCTAATATAGTAAAACATAACAGATGCTATGAGGGGAAAATGTGGAACAGAGAAGCAGATTACTGGGGTGGGCAGCTGGGGAATGAAGGTGAAGAGACAGATGGTTTCTGTGGTACAGAGGGTGGCATAGCTTACATAGTCCGAATGGGGGCGTGGCAAGCAGGTTCACATCAGTCGCAGCAGCAGTCATTTCTGCAAATGAAGGGCCCTGCTTCTGATGCCATAGTGGTAAGGATTGCACCAATATGTTTTTTTCCTCTACTGACTTAAAGATTCGAAAGGCAAGAAAATCAAGGTCCAAGCACTAAGCCAAGTTTTATCAAAAGCATGCACACAGAAGCGCATGCGCGTGCACACACACACACACACCAAAGAAAAAGAGGGTGATTACAATAAAGACCTGTCATTAACATTAACATTAAACATTAACAACTCTTTAGCAGTATTTACAGTACTCTAATGATATTTGACTCCTGCCCCAGTGCCCCAGAGAGAGATGGATTCCTCTCATCTGTCGTTTAAGACAGGGGTGGAGTGAAGCCAAGCGCTCACAGTGTGTGTTCATTGAAAATAGTGTCTACTTCCTTCTGAGAAATGTTCCTTCCAACCTTGTGTTCCTCCTAGTTACACGAGAACTGTCTGCCCTGTGGTGGTGGCTTGAAGCCCATGCCTAACTAAACAAGATCTTTTCCTAGGCAATTTTTAAAGTATTGGCTTCTGTTGGAGGAAAAGGCCGTTCCCCTCTCTTTGCAAAACTAAGGATGTGGGCTGAGCTGCCATTACTCATTCACGTCATTCAACCATTCCAAGTCCAATTTAAAGAGTATCTGCTAGACAGCACTAAACAGAGGAAATCAGGTTCTTAAAAGACAAACATGGGTCCCTGATCTCACGAGGAAGAAAAATACAGGAGGACAACAAGGAGGTAGTGATAATTGCTTTGGATTGCAGTAAATTTTCTGAAGAAAATCACCATGGTATTAAGATAGAAAAAAGATTAAGAAACAGAGGTTGAAGTGGGGAGTCTCTCTGAGTAGAAAATGCTTGAATTAAGATCTTGAGGGATGGGGCAGTATCAGCTATGCAAATAAATATCTTGGGAACAACTATTTTTATAGAGATCCTGAGATAGAAACGAGCTTCATAAACCGAAAGCCACCAAAAGGAAATGTATTAGTCAGTATTGCAGCACTATAATAAATACCTCACACTGGCTGCTTATAGTAAATACAGCTTTAGTCGGGCTTACAGTTCTCATGGCTCAAGACCAAAATTGGGCCTCTGTCAAGGATGGTGCATCTATGTAGGGGCTAGTGTTTACACCTCCAGCCAGGAAAATAGAAAAACTTGAATCTGGCAAGCTTCTTCAGGGCCACTCCCTCATTAAACCAGGTAATTCCCACTAGGCTCTCAAAACAGCCAAAAACTTTGTAATAAATAATGCTGCATTTGGAACATTTGCTTTCAGAAGCATCTTCCAGCCAGGCAGTGGTGGCGCACGCCTTTCATCCCAGCACTCAGGAGGCAGAGGCAAGCGGATTTCTGAGTTCGAGGCCAGCCTGGTCTACAGAGTGAGTTCCAGGACAGCCAGGGCTACACAGAGAAACCCTGTCTGGAAAAAAAAAAAAAAAAGAAGCATCTTCCAAATTCCATCAGGAAGCATTTGTGATTTGAAACTAGAGACAGAGGGAAAGAGTCCCAGGGCAGAGAGTCAACCATGTGCTTTGCAACACAAAGAAACCAGTGTGCACAAATGAACCCCCACAGTAAGACCCAGAAGCAAGAGAAGGGCCAGAGTTCCCTATGGACACTCATGTGGTCCTGCTTTTCTCTGCCCCGTGCCCCACTCTTCTTAGACAAATGATCCATAAAAGAAATCCCATCTCCACTCCAGGGAGTTTCTGTCTCTTAGACCAACACAATCGCCATTGGTTTCTAGACGTATATGGATATGAAAAGGTTTGAAAAAAAATCCATTGAAATCATAGCAGCACTAGATCTGGGTTATAGTCCTCTTATATCTTTACACAGGTTTTCTATTCACTGTATCCATTGACTTTGCCAAATTTCCTAGTTGAGATGGAGTAGAGTCTTGCTCCAGCGCATTTGTGTTTCCTTACTGTACCCTCTCTTATCCTCTCATCCCCACCTGTGCTACTTACAGTGCCCACTTACAGCAGTGCTGTTCTTCACTCCTGCCCCCGACAGAGCATTGTGACCAAATGTAAGAAGAGTAAATGTAGCCTGCTGAGTACAGTATTGGTTTTATATGTGTGTATATATATATGTGTGTATAGTTTCGAGGTTGACCACTCTGTACTGGACAACCAACAAGGGGCTCTGGGCCTGTTCTGTCTGTGTATCTTTATGTATACACACACACAGGGGAGAGAGAGACAGAGAGAGAGGAGAATTTAATCAGAGAAAAAGAGACTACCAACTTGAGGGGAAGTTATGGACTATTCCAAGGGAGGATAACAGAGGCTGCAGAGTGGAGAAAGAAGGCACAAGTGATGTTATTCTATTTCAATTTAAAACTTCTTTTAAAATCTGGAAAAAGAAATATCTAACTGGAGCATCTCCTTCACCCCACCTTCACTTTTCCCGGGTGTTAGAACTGATCCCCCTCACTGTGGGTTTCCAGGCTCTAGAGCAGTTTGAGTTCACTGGTAAAAGATCTTAAACTTTGAAACGAGATCCTCCCCACCCCACTTTAAAAATCACCCACGCAAAAAACAGGCTTTCTGGTCTTTTTTCTGTGAATGTCACAGCTTTCCTTTGAATTGGCTTCATGTGATCATCCTTGACGCCACAATTTCATGTCCAGCTTAGTGATGCCCCTGGTTCCAGGTTACAGATGAGGACACCGAGGACTGGGAAGCTTAAACATCAAGGTCAACATCTTTCTGCTGCAAAGGACACACCTGAGACCAGTCAGGGGCAGCTGACTCTCAAGCCATTCCTGGCTTTCTGTCTGAATTATTTCTTGGCAAAAACTGCCACTGTGCATTCAGGACAGTCAAGTGTATTTAGAATGAGCTCAGGGAAGAAAGCAGTTTAATTAAAAGGAAAAGAATTAGTTGAGTTTTGGTGCTATTCTCTTCAATCCAAGATGGAAATTAATTTATAATAACCTTATCTTTTATTCATGTCATGCTGCATGTTTCAGAGTATATTGGCATCCTTTTATCTCTCAGCTAGATGTGAAATAATGGTGTGTTTCTAATGGGCTGTAAGTCACTTAGTGCTCAAAGAACATAGCTGAGTCTCCGGTAACCATGCAGGGAAGTCTGCAACCACAGGGGAGTCACTCTGCTTTCCTTTTGATGAGTCATGATATTTAACATTCAGAGGGCTGCTGCAGGCTTCAAAGCAGCCCTTTCAGATTGATCACTCCACAACCTAACTCCATTAGGAACCCAGAAAAAGAAAACTCATCCATTTTCTTCTAAAAACCTCTTCCTCTCTTCTCAGACCAACCTGACAGAGCTGAAGTCATTTGGTTCCCCACCTCTGGCCGTCAGCAATGTCAGCGCTGCAGTGATGGTTCTCATGGCCCCAGGGGGCAAGGTGCCCAAGGACCGCAGCTGGAAGGCTGCCAAGATCACTATGGCCAAGGTGGACAGCTTCCTGGATTCCCTAATCCACTTTGACAAGGAGAACATTCATGAGAATTGCCTCAAAGCCATCAGGCCATACCTGCAAGATCCTGCATTCAACCCAGAGTTTGTGGCCACCAAGTCCTATGCAGCTGCAGGCCTCTGTTCTTGGGTCATGAACATTGTGAGGTTCTACGAGGTCTTCTGTGATGTGGAACCAAAGCGCCAAGCTCTGAAAAGAGCCACCTCAGACCTCACAGCTGCCCAGGAGAAGCTGGCAGCCATCAAAGCCAAAATCACCGTAAGTGAACCTAGAACCCTCCCGCCCAACACTGCCAAATGACAAAATGCATGACACCCTCTGGCAATTTCCAGAGCCTGACAATATAATGCCTAAGGAGAAACCAAATGATAATGTAGAAATCCATCCCTTTTCAACAGAGACAACTTTCTACATTTCTTTCTCCAACACATATGGGCCAAACGAGAAAAACCAACTGGGCAATTGGTTCATTACTCTAGACCAACAGAATGGAGGGAGGATGAGATTGTTCTCCTTTAAAGAAAGTAGAGCCCTGGAAGCACATAGCAGACCTAGCATACTCAGAGTGGGATCAATGGAGTCTCATCTGCTCCCTCATCAAATATGAACTTCTAATAGTGAAGAACAAAAGGTTAAGGTTTTGAGATACTTCCTCCTTGAAAAGTAGGTTAGAACCATTTTAGCTTCACATTTTCCACCCATTGTTTCCAGTTCTGGCCATTTGTGAAGCTGCCTCACTTTTACAGTATGACTTGTGGGCACAGTGTGTGAGATCTTCACTGTGTTAGGGATGTTCTTAAAACAAGAAATATTGATGGCACAAGCCTGTGGTGCCAGCACTCAGGAGGCTCAGGTAAGATGATCAAGAGTTTGAGGCCAATCGGAGCTACTTAGCAAAATTAAATTAAGTAAATGACTAGTATAGTCCTTGCTCCATCTGGAGCTTCTTAGCATTTATAAGCACCACGCATCATTAAATCTGTGTCACGCAGGTTTGAGGGCTTGTTGTGACCTTGGGCTCACACTTACTAGAGAGAGGCATACCTGAATTTCACTTTGACTTTTGTAATGGATACAACCAGGCTGGGTAGAACACAGGCAGCTTGGTAGAGCTCTTATAAAGCACACATGATGCCCTGGGCTGGAATCTCAGCCAAAAAGAAGATTAAAAATTGGTGAAGTGAGAGGTAGCAATCAGAAGGTTTAAGATAGCTTAGTTCAAAAAACTGTCTATCTCCACCAAGTCCCACCCCTCACCAAGAAGCTATCCCCAGTGAATACCTCTGGGAAATGGAAAGTCAGTTTTCCCTACTGGGTGTAACAACCACACTCCGGGGCAGATGGGAAGCCCAGGAATAGCTGGTGACCAGAAAATTATCTCCATGGTTTGTGTTGAGAGTTTTGGGGGTTTTTTCCACTTTTTTGATTTGCTATTTTTATCCTGCTGGTTTTTGATTTTGTTTTGTCTTGTTTGTTTTTGTTTTTCCTGTTTTGCTTTTTTCCCCAAGAGAATGAGAGAGAAAGAACAGGACGTTGGTTTGGGTAGGGAGGTGAGGAGAACCTGGGAGGAATTAAGGGAGAGAGAAGAATATGATCAAAATACACTCCAGGGGAAATCAAATAAATAAATAATCTGTCCATCTCAACAGACCTTCCGTCTCAGCTGTAATATTTACTTCTTGTGTCTTCGGAGTGCTCAGACTTCAGCTCCCAGAAGGAAACTAGCCAGAATAATAGTACCTGCTTTGTGGGATTGTCCTGAGAACAGAAGGCAACCAAGCGTGGAACATGAGCCAGAGGCAGCCTGTGACAAATCAAACAGCAAAAAGGCCCTTAGGGACCATGATCATCACTGTCACCACTCTTCCCCTTCCCCCACACCTGTTTCCTGTGCTGCTTGTCACACGCACAACCAGTCACATGCATGAGTTCAGTTATTGCCATAATCAAGTGCAAACAAATGTTCAGGATCTCCTGTTCATCCACATGCATTCCAAGCAAATAAATAAGATTCCTGCTACAAATGTGTAGTGATGCTAACCCAGGTGATACAGACTGAGAATCCGGACTGTCAATGTGCTGCATGGGTACATTAATGGTCTGCTGAAAATCTGAACATAAAATCTCTAGGAGGGACCATCACAACCAGTCTCTCTGTGTAATACAAATACTTGAGATTTGCTCAACCCACAGAGGATGTAGCTCAACAGCAACGGATTTTAAGCCGTGTGCTCAACCCACAGTATCTTAATAACAATAATAGTGTGGGTGAAGAAATTAATCTCCTCTAAATACCTGCTTTAGAAACCCAGGGGTTCACGGACCATTTACTTAAAACAGATGGGGATGGCAATAACCAGTCGTCCACAAGCACGAAAACCTTAGCATCCCCATTGCAGCTTTTTTGGGGGAGAAAAACACCCTAATAATTTTCATATTGTTCAGTCTCTCCCAGAAAAGTGTGAAGAACTGAATTTTTAAGGACTTGTTACTCAAGTTATTTTAACTAAAGGAACATTTGGTACAAAGGGGATGTTTTAAAAATGTTTATACCTTTCCAGTAGCCAAATTCACTTGATGGGCCCACTCAACCTGGGAATGTAAGAAGACTCGGAAAAAA
>JADRCH010000873.1:1033963-1126201 GCA_019843965.1 Rhynchomys soricoides | reverse complement strand
CTCTCTCTCTCTCTCTCTCTCTCTCTCTCTCTCTCTCTCTCTCTCTCACACACACACACACACACACACACACACACACCATTTCTGCAAAGTTCCCAGAGTCCTAGAGGGAGTCCTATCAATGTTAACTTTCAGTGCTTTGATCAGTTAAGAATCTCTGTGCTGACTACTACCCACCACAAAAAGACGCTTCTCTGGCCAAGGTTGACAGCAGCATAATTATCCATAGGTATAAATATTTAGAAGATAGTGCAACAGCATGGTCATTTAGCAAAACAACAGTAGTAGGTTCCCTGACCCAGAGCCTATGGCCTCCTCAGGTCATGGAATTTTGGCCAGGTTTACAGTCCTAGGTATGAGTTCCCTCCTGTGGAGTAAGCCTGCAATCCAATCAGATGGCAGCTGGTTACCCCTGTAGCAATGATGCCATTATTTTACCCATGGTCATATTTTGTTCGGCAGGTTGTAGTTTGAAAAGTTCACAGCTGGGTACAGATTTTAATGATTTATCCCTCCCAGCAACCTGCTTGACATCTTCCAGGACTGTGCTAGCCAGCAGGGAAGCTCCCAGGTCACTCCTAGCTTGATGTTCTTTATCCTAAACCAAAGTTTATGGTGCCCTCAGCATTAGGTATTACCATCTAGCTCTGGTGTACAGTCAAGAGGAATGGCAATAGCCTGCATTGTTTTGAATGGCTCCTGGGGCCTCCCTGACCAATAGCTTTTAGGAGGTATCTCATACCTTGCCACCTAAATATTCACTTTTAACCAACAATTTCTGAGAGCATTATCTACCCAGTGCAGGATATCTCCTTTCAAACTCTTTTAACTATATATTTAATAAGCTTGCAACATACTAGATTTCCTATCGCTTTTTCGTACCTCCTTAGTTTGAGATAAGCTCTACCCAACCTTCTTGTCTTCCCTGTCCACCTCCCAACTTCCATCTCCACTTAAACCCTTCCTCCTCAAACACAGCTCCATCTTTTTCATATTGCCTGTTTCTAATATCCCATTCTTTTATATTATTCATGCTGACATGGGAGACCTACAGTCTTCAGCTCTGACATAGTATTGTTTTCTTCTTTGGTAACCTCTCTTCCATTTTCTTTGAAATCTTATCTTCTGTAATACAGGTAGATTGGGTATTGAACCTCCTAACTTTGTCCTCTATTCCCCTCATCTCTTTGACTGTTTTCCCAGGCTTTCTGGGAGATTTCTGAAGCTTTGCATAGTTTTTAAGGTCATCTTTATTACCCACACTCCAATCACTGCTGTTTGTTTACATTTCAATGTTAACAGTAAAATGATGGTTATTCCCGGTAGCAGTTTTGTTCTCTCCTCTGTTTAATAAAATTCTGTTCTCATATCATAGCTGAATCACCTTGGACCTGGCTGAGAACTGGTCACAAGGCCTTTATGCTGTTCTTGCTGCTATTGAGAGTCCCATCTTTTCCTCCCATCATTGTTTATTTTAATCTAGGCTTTTGCTAACATCTTCTGTCTGCTGTGTCTTGGAAGAAACTAAGAAGATGCCATGGCCACTGCAGTAATGAACACATGGCAGCTGTGATCATGTGGAAAACCTACAAAGACATGAAAGCTGAAGGGGGTTAGGAGGGAAGAGGGGCTATCAGGAACAGGAAGATATGGGGAGGATAATGGCGTATAAATAATATGGTCACAATACACTATGCCTAAGTCAGAAAATGTCAACAATTTAAAGAAAACCTTTGTAAAAGCTGGTATTATCTCTGCAGATAAAGGCAGCTCTAACTGATAGGATTCATTTCTAAGACCAGATGAGCTATACTGGATGCACCCTAATACTAGAGGCTCTCTTTCATAGTGGTGCTGCATTCTACATATGGGCAGAGATAGTCATTGGAGTGCTAATAGGCTCCTATTGCTACCCACCCTGTCACACTCCCAAAATCTCCAGTTGCTGGAAGGCTGTACAGATAGATACTGCCCCTGGTGACTTGTGGGAGCCATAGCCTCCTCTGCCCTTGTACAGCCATCTCACACCTCCATTGGCATGATCTTCCATCACCTTACTGGACTGTCTCACTCCTGAATAATGCCCATTGGTTCACAGAATGCCCAGAGCTTACGCCTGGTGAAATTGCTTCCTAGTCACTTTAGTGATAGCTTGGGAAGAGGAGGTGATGGGTGTGCTTAGTCTGCTACCCTTAATCCTATGCCTTGCCTGCTGCTTTTGAAAATGTTCTGTGGTGTAAGCTCAGAAACCATCTATATATTTTATACCATAGCAAGCACCCACAAAGCAGCCTCGACTTCAGTCACTGCACAGACATAGGACAGGTGCAGAAGTATCTTCTGTGCATCCTTGTGTGTTCACCTATGTGAATGTACACTCTACAGATAACATTAAGGTGCCTTAACTCTTCATAAAAAAATTGAAGCTATAACTTTCCTAAAAACCATCCTGCCCTTTCTAATGGTGGGGTAAAATCGATGAGGGATAAGTAATAGTCTCAGCAGAAAGCAGCCTCATCCCAGTCCCGAACATCCGGTCAGTGGCTCTCCCAAGCCCACCCTGGGGCCTACAACCATATTCTAGTTTCTCCAGCTTTGATGGGCTTTTTACCTCCAACAGCAACAGCTGTGCTTTGTAAACTCACTGAAATCCCCCTCCCCCATCACAAGAAGAGGTGGGACTCACATCCGTTCCTCTGCTGCATACCCCATCTCACCTCATTGCCTATACATAAGTCAGAGCTCTCAGCTTTGATTAAACATCTCTAGGCTTCCATCTCATGCTCCCCCTGCAGGAAGAAGCTGAGGTTTTCCCTGGGCACTCCCTGAGATCACCTGTCACTGGGTTTCCTTTCCTCCCCCTTCCTCAATGTCCTTAGTCACCCCTACCATCCCCTACTTAAGCCATCCCCTACCCAGCATTTTCTTCTTCTTTTTTTTTAAGATTTATTTGTTTGTTTATTTATTTATTTAATGTATATGAGTACACTGTTGCTCTCTTCAGACACACCAGAAGAGGGCATCAGATCCCATTACAGATGGTTGTGAGCTATCATGTGGTTGCTGGGAATTGAACTCGGGACCTCTGGAAGAGCTGTCAGTGCTCTTAACTGCTGAGCCATCTCTCCAGCCCCCAGCATTTTCTTCTAAATCCTCTTCCCATGAAGCTTTATCTCAGAAGCACTAGAGGTAACTTGGAATTACTGACCGGCTCTGTGTCCCTTCCTCAACAGCACCTTAATGAAAACCTGGCAAAGCTCACCACCAAGTTTGAGAAAGCAACAGCAGAGAAACTCAAGTGTCAGCAGGAAGCTGAAGTGACCGCAGGCACCATTTCCCTTGCAAATCGTCTGGTGAGTATGAGCCCTAATTACATTAGTGGTACTTGTCAAGTGCCTCCGAGGTGTGAATAGATGAGCTCAGCACAGAGCAGCTTTGACTAGCCTGTGGGAGGGAGAGTATATTAAAATGTGTGGAGATGCCAGGACCTGAGAAGTGTGGGTACTCAGTCTTCTCTGTTCAAAGCTGACTTCATAAGGAGGTATTTAGACCAGAGAGTACACTGAATCTACCAGACAGCTGGCACAGGCATGGCCATGCTTCTTAGATATGCACGGACCCAGAGGAGCTATCATATTGTGTGTCAATTCTAGAGTTCTTATCCATGTGCAAGATGAGGGACTAAGAAGCAGAAAGGAATGACTGACCCTAGCATGTCTGAATGTGACAGATAATACACCTGTTTATACATGAAGGGAAATATGGGAGAGAGGAACCAGCTCTGGCCCTCCTGAGAAAACAAGTCTAAATGTTAGAGCAAGGGTGTTTCTTTTAGAGCATCTGTTGCTGTATAACAAATTACTCCCCCCAACATCATCCATGGGGCCAGTGCACATATGCTGTCCTTGGTTGGGGTAGGAGAGAGCTGATTCTGGTGGGGGGAGGGCCAGGGGACGATACAAAAAGGGTTAAGTGGTGCTGCATGTCTCCTGAATTTTTTTGCCCAGTGTTGGAGGTTTACAATGCATACTATGTTTATAAGATTAAGACTTCCCACATCTGTACTGGTCAGGCTCTGACAGAGCCTGTCAGGGGACAGCTATACCAGGCTCCTGTCAGCAAGTGCTTCTTGGCATCAGCAATAGTGTCTAGGTTTGGTGTCTGCAGATGGAATGGATCCCTAGGTGAGGCAGTCTCTGGATGGCCTTTCCTTTAGTCTCTGTTCCACTCTTTGTCCCTGCAGTTCCTTTAGACAGGGGCAATTCTGGGCTAATATTTTTGAGATGGGTGGGTGGCCCCATCCCTCAACTGGGAGCCATGCCTAATCTCTGGATATGGTCTCTGTAGGTTCTCTCTTCCCTTTGTTGGGTATGTCAGCTAATGTCATCCCTGTCAGGTCCTGGGAGCCTCTTGCTTTCCTGGCATCTGGGACTGTCCAGTGGCTACCCCCAGTTCCCCATCCCCCACTGCTACACACCTCCATTCAATTTCCTGACCCTCTGAATTTCCTTCACACCCCATCTCCCATCGGACTGAGCACAGGGACCCCAATGAAGGAGTTAAGGGAAGGACTGAAGGACCTGACAGGGTTTGCAACCCCATAGGAAGAACAACAATATCAACCAGATTCCTCAGAGCTCCCACGAACTAAAGCACCAACCAAAGAGTACACAAGGAGGGACCCATGGCTCCAGCCACATATGTAGCAGAGGACTGCCTTATCTGGCATCAGTAGGAGAGGAGGTCCTTGGTCCTGTGAAGGCTTGATCCTCCAGTGTGGGGGAATGCTAGGGCACTGAGGCAGGAGTGGGTGGACAGGTGGGTGGGAGAACACCCTCATAGAAGCAGTGGGGAAGGGGAGATGGAATATGGGGTTTGCAGAGGGGAAACTAGGAAGGGGGATAACATTTGAAATGTAAATAAATAAAATAACCAATAAAAAGGAAGAAAAAAAGACTTCCTTTCTTGTTTCGTAGGAACTGTTTTGGAAAACAAAATACCACAGTAACCATTCTACAATATTTCAGAATTTTGTGGGGGCAGGGATTGGGGTAGAATTTAGCTTTCTCTGTTGTCTCCATGCCTGAGGAATTCAGTTGTTGTATTTATCTGATCTTTACATGTTGTCTGTCCTTAACAAAGGACTTTGCTCCTTGTTTATTGAACAAGAACAGACATCAATGGTATGGAAAATGGATGAGGAATATTTTTCAACAGAAATCTTTAACAGCATTTTATCAGAAAGAGGTTACGTTACTGACCATGACTGACCCAGAATAGCTCTCAAAACCTCACAGATGTATCAGCCAATATCCAGATGTTGTTCCCAATATTTATGGGATATTTGTTTCAAGGTTGTTTTCAATCAGTTGGCTGCTTTCAGCAAATAATCACACACACACACACACACACACACACACACACACACACATACTTTATTATGAGTCAGGGCCATGGGAGTATTACCTCAGGCTGTAAAAGCTGATTCCATAAAAAGGGCAAAGCACAGTAAGGTTGGTTACATTGTTCTCATAAAGTCAGGTTAGAGTTAAACGGGCTGAGCACATAGTAGGATAGCAGATTGTGCACATAGCCCTAAACAGTCTCAAAACATATTATCAGCTTAGATGCAAGGACAGGCAGAAAAATGTGTCTTCCCAATTATAGGTGGGACAAGCTGCTATGCCACCATCAGATGATCAATTTTATCAAATAATTTGGTTCGGAGAAGGCACTCCTCAGACATGCAAGAACTGAGCTAGATCTAGCTGGTCAGCCTCCCATCTGGCTCTTTACCTGGCTTCTAAAACTCAGCACAGCCTTCTCCATGGCTGGAGACTCCTCTGCATATATTTCCATGGAAGGTTATGGAGCTGGGTATATAGATATATGGGCACTGAAGCCAATTCTGTCTCTACCAACAGTGATTCTGTAGAGAAACTTGGACTTCACTGTTCTAGTCTAATGTGCAGGGCTTTGTTGGGTTAGCAAGTCCCTTTTGGCTCTGCCATCTTTAATAATATATGATGTTCTCCTCCCAAGAAGAGAGACGTCTCCCAAATAGGAGGCAGGCCAGTTGCGATGTGTTCTGCAGTCCCTGGTATTTTGTACACACTCATGTGTATACACCCTCTATCACTCCCTTGATTCACCCCTACCTTCCCATCCACTGGGAAATTATTTAAGGCACCCAGACTTGATATTATTTTCACATATCCAGCACGTAGGTAGGATAAATTTAAAAAGGCTTATTTTCGAACATGTCTTACAGACAAGGCAGTATGCTGGGTGGGGACATACCTGAACATGTTTCACAAACTCCCATTGGTATAGCTGTCTCCACACATAGAACTGGCAGAATGCTGCAGCCTGTGTTCAAAACCTGTTATCATTTCATGGCCCATGTGATGGATGCACAACACAGAGCAGGGGCTTGTGTGCTAGAGTGTCACCAGCAGCTAGAACATGGTTGATTGGAAGGGCCACAGGATGGAAAAGGACCACAATGATTTACTGAGACTTCCTCCCGTGGGCACATGCCATGTAACCTCCTTGACTAAATACACGGCTCTGTTGGCTCCATCTGATGCTTCTCTCTCCTTTCTGCCTTTTAAATGGTAGGTTGGAGGACTTGTTTCTGAAAACATAAGGTGGTCAGAGGCTGTGCAGAACTTCAGACAGCAGGAAAGGACATTATGTGGCGACATTCTGCTTACTACAGCGTTCATTTCCTACTTGGGCTTCTTTACCAAAAAGTACCGAAAGAGCCTCATGGATGGGACCTGGAAACCCTATCTGAGCCAACTGAAAGTACGTAAGGCCTACTTTGTCCTATGTGTGTCATTGAGACCATTTGACCATAATAACCCTCACCTTCCTGTACCTGTGTGTGTTCTGTCACTCCAGTCCGAGCATCAGACATGGAACATACACGCTCACATTCTCTTCACTGCCAGACATTGTGGTCCTCTGTCCTTTAGTCCACCTCTAATCACAGGTCTTAGTGAGGCTCTCATGGCAACTCCATGATCTGGTCCTCCATGGTCTGGTTCTTTGGTAGACCCTGCCTACTGGCTTGTCTCAAAGTGGTGAAACCTGGGAGACACCAAAATACCTCTGTGCTCCAGAGGACATCATGTGCCAAAGCTTAGATAAAAGGATATCATGTGATAGATGCTGTGAGGGGAGTTCCCTCTCTGTTCTTCATGGCCCATTGTTATTGGATTCCAAACCATACCTATGGTTTGTACCTATGATTCAGAAACACAGTAGTGAAAGCAAGTTTGTCCACCAATCCTCACGTGCTCTTCCAAGGCCATGCAGCCTGCCTTCTCTGTGTAATCATTGCCAGACCCTCCCTCTGTGTCTCAAAGTAATGGAATGGGATGGGCAGGGTTCTGGCTGCCTATTAAAGGAGATTCTGAGCCAACCGAAAGTACATATGAATTTTCCTGTATATACTACTGAGACCATATGACCATAAGAACCCAAACCTTCCTGTATTTGTGTATGCACTGCCGCTCCAACCTGAGCTTCAGGCATGGGACATATATGTAACATGCCCTTGGCATATTCTTACCCCTCAGGCTCATCAGCTCCCAAACACTAACTGAAAATTTAAAGTTTTCTACATGCTATGTCAATGGAATGCAAAAGACATCCCAGGCCAGGGTGGCTTCAGTACATTCACAGTCAAATGGAGCTGGTTAGGTCCACAGACTTCCTCGGCAGGAAGAGTGAGCACATTCATATTGTACCCTGAGGTGTATCCCAAACTCCATTCATAATTATAGCATGAGAATGCAAACTGCACTTTGAATAGTGACAGCTAAGTTTTCCCAGATCAGCTCATAAAGTTCTACCCACTTGATTGATAATTTTGATGGACTGGTTTAAAATGGTTACAGTCCTGGGAATAGCACAGATACTAACTAGTTCAGTAGTAACTAGTGGCACTTGTTGTGTTAACTTTTGAGCTAACAGCACTAGTTGAGCTGTGATTTCATTCATCATGAACTCATGGAGGAAGAACTGTCAATCAGAGAAGATGAATGGCTCTTAGCAGCCAAAGGAGTTGGGTTTGTTTGAGACTCACAAGCGTTTTGTGCCACAGGCTCCTTTGGCAGTGTCTTAACCTGTTTTCAGGTGCTATAGCAGAGTGCTGAAGAGCAGGTAATCAATAAAGAACTGATATTTACTTAGTTCATGATGCAGTCTGGTAAGTCTGCTGCAGACCTCAGTATGTTGACATCCCATGCCAGAAGGCAGAAGAGAAAGAGAGTAAGAGCCAGGGAGATAGATGGGACCAAACTCACATCTGTGACCCACTATCACAGAAACTAATTCACTCCCATGATATCAATGGTAGCCATTTACAGGGCAGAGCCACAGTGACCTGCTCACTGAGGAAGCTTACAATACATAAGTTGGGGAGCACATTTGAACCACAGCAAGCAGTCTGGCAGAGTCTATGAATCCCAGAACAATGTTTTAGTCATAAGATTAAAATGAAAACATGGCAAAACACATTTCCGATTTTGTTTTATTTTGTTTTCTCCACATAGCTCAGGCCTACTGCAAAATCCTCCTGCTTCAGCCTAGCTACCTGAAGCTCCTCAAGGGAAATCAGCCACATGATATTCTGACCCTGAGATCAGAAATGAGTTTTAAGCTGGGGATAGTGTCATATATATGTCACTTATATGTAATTACAGCAGTTAGGAGGCTGAGATGAGAGAATTGTGAGTTTAGGATCGGTGTGAGCAACACAATAAAGATGTTGGAGGGAAGGAGGAGAAGGAAAGAAAGAGTGAGTGTCTTAGTTAGGGTTTCACTGCTGTGAGCAGACACCATGACCAAGGCAACTCTTATAAGGACAACATTGAATTGGGGCTGGCTTAGAGGTTCAGAGGTTCAGTTCATTATCATCAAGGCAGGGGCATGGCAGCATCCAGACAGGCATGGTACAGAAGGAGCTAAGAGTTCTGCATCTTCATCTGAAGGCTGCTAGGAGACTGGCTTCCAGACAGCTAGGATATGGGTCTTAAAGTTCACGCCCACAGTGACACACCTACTCCAACAAGGCCACACTTCCAAATAGTGCCACTCCCTGGACCAGGCATATTCAAACCACCAGAGAGAGGGGGAGGAAGGGAGGGGGAGAGAGGGATTGAGAGATTGCTTGATGCTATATCATGGGCCATCTGTTTCCTTCATTTAAACTTGTTTAACCTTTGATATTATAGCATGATATTCTCACCTATAAATTTTACACTCTAGAGTCATGTGATTGAGTTGGAAAAAAAAACTCACATAATTGGCATCATGTTTTAAGAAAGTTGATGACTTTTGGCAGAATACTTTCAAAGTTGTCCTGGATATCATATGGCCAAAGGGCTGCCACTAGAACATGCCTAAAGGAAAAGGAGATGGTTTAAATAGTTTTCCCGAGGTACCTAGGAAAAACAAACTGCAAAGAGAGTTGAATCAAAGAGTTTAAATGGTGTTAAGTCTAAACCTTAAAACCATTATTCTAAATGAAAGTGGTCAGACACAAAAGGTCACATCTTGTATGATTCCATTTTTATTAAATATCCAAAGTAAGAAAATCTATAGAGACAGAAAGCATATTAGTAATTTCCAGAAGCTTGCAGTAGAGAGACACAGGGAGGGATTGTTTAATGAGCCCAAATTGTCCTTTGGAGGCCATGAAAATACCTGAGAGTAAATGGACTGAGCTGAAAGTTGCATAGCCCTGTGACTGTGCTATCCCTCACCGAACTGTATGCCTTACAATGGTTCATTTTATGTTGTGTAAATTTTACCTTCTTTTAAAAGTACATAACTCAATGAAAAAGATCATTTACAGAAGAATTAGGTGAGCTGAGGCCAAAATAGAAAAACCGAAAATATTCTCCAGCCCTGAGAGTATGCAGTGATGCAGGTGGAGTTCTCAGGACTGAGGGTGTGATCAAGGTATGCTTGCTTGGGGGACGGAAAGGGTATGAGCAGCCTTGTGGAGGGAAGATTGGGTGAGAGGAAAGAAAGCTTCACTAGTCCTTTACAAGCTGGTAAAATAGATGAGAGGGGAGAGTGGTCTGTGTGAGCTGGCACTGTCACCAGAAAACTGACTTAAGAAACAGAAAAATGGCAGAGAAGTAAATGTTCACATGGTTACGGATATTATAGATTAAGATATAAATAATCAGGTTAGCAAGATAGCTCAGTCTCCAAGCCTAACTACCTGAGACAGATCATAGAGACCCACATAGTAGAGCGAGAGAACCAGTTCCCCCAAATCATACTCTGACGCTGATACACATGCCATATCATGTGCACAACCACCCACATACATATACATGCATGCACATGCAATAAATAATTCTTTAAAAGACATAAATAACATATAAAGGAATGTGGCTTAGATGAATATACTAAAGACCGAAGAATTGGTCACAGGGTAAATTTCTACTGTTCATCCTTCAGGGTGGTTTCAGCAACAGCCACACAGCCAGGAAAGCCCACATCAGGGGGATGTTAGTCTCGCTTTTTAAAAGGTTATGTTATGCAGTGAGATGCTGTGGATTCTCCCCCACAGAGACAGAGCTTCTCATTCAGAGTGCTACCTCTTCATCAGGTTCCCATCCCAACCACCCCAACCCTGGACCCCCTGAGGATACTGACTGATGATGCTGATGTGGCCGCCTGGCAGAATGAGGGTCTCCCTGCTGACCAAATGTCCATGGAAAACGCCACCATCCTCATCAACTGTGAGCGCTGGCCGCTCATGGTCGACCCTCAACTGCAAGGCATTAAATGGATCAAGAACAAATATGGAGAAGGACTCCGGGTCACCCAGATTGGCCAGAAGGGGTAAGTGGCTGGTCACACAAGTTGCCACTGTTGCCTTTTGTATAGGAAGAAAACATTTCATGGAGCAGACATAAGCCCTGGTGGCTTATTTTCCCTCTTCTGACCTCTCTATCGGGTAACCGTCCTGATTTCTTGCAGGTTTTCTTCTCAGTTTAAGAAGTATTGAAGCAAGATACTTGGATACCAGCTCTGTGCTCTTTCTCATTAGAAATCATACACTGTCAGTAGAATAACTATAGTTCATAATTTATTATACATTTCATAGGAAGAGAAGAATTCAAAGGTCCAACACAGAGAAATGGTAAATGGTTAAGAAAGCAGAAACACTGCTACCTCGACCATTGTATAAGGTGTGCATGTATCAAATGATCACTCTGTACCTCACAAGGCATAAAACTACTATATGCCAGTTAAAAGGATGCTGTACCTTCTCATCTCATCTGGGCATACATTGTCACCATCTCTGGTGTTCATCTCTTTGACAATTATTAGTTAGCAAATAGACAGTTTCAGAATCACCTAGGAGTTAGGCCTCTGATATGCCTGATGGAAATTGTCTTGTCTAGGTTAGTTTCCAGCCCTTGGTTCGGTTAATTGAACTGGGAGACCACCCTAAAAATGGTGGTCTCCCTAGGCTTGGGTCCCAGACTATATAAAAAGGAGAAAGCTTCTGAGGTAGCTTGAATAAAAATGGCCCTCATAGGCTCATAGGGAGTGGCATCTATTAGGAGGTGTGGCTCTGTGGGGATGGGTGTGGCCTTGTTGAAGGAAGGTTGTCACTGGGTGTGGGCTTTGAAGCCAAGTTTAAGAAGCTCAAGCCAGGCCTAGTGTCATCAGTTCTTCCTGCTACCTGTCTATCCAGATGTAGAACTTTCAGCTATCTCTCCAGCACCATGTCTACCTGTATACTGGCATGCTTCATGTCTTAGTTTGGGTTTCTATTGCTGTGAAGAGACACCATGACCAAGGCAACTCTTATAAAGGTCGACATTGAATTGGGGCTGGTTTACAGGTTCAGAGGTTCAGTTCATTATCGTAAAGGCTGGAGCATGGCAGGGTTCAGGCAGGCATGGCATGTGAGGAGCTGAGAGTTCTACATCTTGATTGAAAGGCAAACAGAAGACTGACATCCAGGGAGCTAGGAGGAGGGTCCCATAGACCACACCCACACTGACACACTTCCTCCAACAAAGCCACACTTCCTCTAACAATGCCACTCCTCCTAGTAGTGTTACTCCATGGGCCAAGCATATTCAAACCACCATACTTCCCATAATGATAACAGCGGACTAAACCTCTGAACTGCAAGCCAGCCACAATTAAATGCTTTCCTTTATAAAAGTTCCTGTGATCTTGGTGCCTCTTCACAGCAACAGAACATTGACTAAGACACTAACTGAGCATGGGCATTCTGCACCCTCTCCTTAGGGGCTATGAATACAGCTTGACCAACTGCCTCAAGCTCCTCCCTCCAGACGTCTCCTGATGGACTGTACCCAGGTGCCAAAATAGATGTCTATTCCCTTAAGCCAGATCAGGCCTGATGGCACATTAAGTATAGGCCAGCACGAGTCAGGACCTGATCTTGCAGTGGGAGGGCAACCTCATCACTGGATTAGGTTTACTCTGTTCAGCCTGGCTCATGGGATCTTGGGATTTGCTGCCAGCATATCCCACCTCTACAACATGTCTCTTCTCATGATATTAGACATGCACCAGCAGGCTCACACTGACAGCAGTGGAGGCCATCTGACTGATACCTGTCACTCCACGTTCACTACATCAGAGAAAACAAAGATTGAGGGCCATGAATGGACAAAAGAGAGTCCCCAGGGACCTGCCAGGCAAAAACAATTGTCAGGAGGAAGTGACTAGACCAGACTATCATGTGGCCTTAGGGAAAGATCCCAGACAGAAAGTGCTTGCCCACAAATGGGACTGGCAGTGATAGATGAGAAATCACAAGGTAAGGTTGTGTCATTGAAAATGAAAAATGGCCAGAACAAGACTGGCCTCTTGCCCCAGAGTGGCTGCAAAATGCTTCTATACCCTTAGGAATTGATGGGAAGAAACTGAGTTCTGGCAGCAGCTCCAGGAAGGGATTACCTAGAAGAGTGTCCATAAAAGAAGAGGGCCAGGAGCCACTGACAGTGACAGCTCAGGAACCATCTGGAGCTCCAGTACCAAGGGAGTTGATTCGGCTTCTTGCAGCCTTCACTCACATGAAAGCATGCACAACATACAAGTAATAAAAACAAACTTAAAAAAATGAATAGTATACATTTCCTAGGACTCCCAAAGTAAGACTTAAAAACAGCTATTTGTGGGCTAACTGGTGACAGTATACCAGCTTGTACTGTGAGCTAAAGGGATACACCATGTGCCATTTTAGAGTTTTCATAAAATAGATAAAATCAGTTCTTAAGAATAATAAATGTCTCATTTTACATGTGTAAAAATTTACTTTGGAAGAATATCCAATGCCTTGGGGAAATGTTTATATTTTATATATAAAAAACTAGGTTATAAAGCAAAAATGCCATATAAATTCAATAATACAAAAACTAAAATTGAAAATGTAATGTGGTCAGTTCTTTATGCCTGCAGGTTGCACAGAGGGCCAACCTTACGTCCTAAATACTTGGGAACAATTGTGTCTGTACTAAACATGTGCAGGAATACTGCCCCCTGTTGTTATAATCCCATGCAACCACCATTACCCAGCATTTCACTGAGCCAAGTGTTATAAGTAAAAGTGTATGGAAGGATAGCTGCAGAGTGTATGCACACATGACATCATTTCATGTAAGCGTGTGGTTGAACCATTTAATCCTATCCCTGTCTAGCTTATGAATAAATGAGACTCACACTATGGTTATTTTATTTGTCTTGGACAATACTGGAGAGTAACCCCTAATCTGCTTTTCTAACTGCTGGCCTGCCTACTTTCCCAACTGTAGGCCCCAAATACTTGCTGTTTCTCCTGGCCTTATACCCATAGTTAATCTCCTCTCTTGGCAGTTTTCTCCTCCTCCTCCTCCTCCTCCTCCTCCTCCTCCTCCTCCTCCTCCTCCTCCTTCTCCTCCTCCTCTTCCTCCTCCTCCTCCTCCTACTCCTTCTCCTCCTCTTCCTCTTCCTCCTACTCCTTCTCCTCCTCCTATTCCTTTCTCTCTCCCTCACTCTCCCTCTCCCCTCTCTCTCTCTCTCTCTCTCTCTCTCTCTCTCCTTCCCACCTACCTCTAATCCCTCCAGAAATTGGCCATAGCCAATTTTATTTAACCAATAGTTTTAAATTGAGTACTTGCTAGTTTTGTTTCCTATGGGGCTCCAAACCAACCCTCCACCATTCAGTACCAAAGGACCACCCAAATAAGCAGATGTCCACAGTAAACACTGAATTTTAAATAACAGAGGGTTTGTGGTTAATTTTCATATTCTTTTTATTTTGACTTATCTACTTCTAAAAATTAAAAAAAAAAAAGCATAAATGTCATTTTAAGTAGAGAAAAACATAGCAGCTGAAGACATTTCTGGAAGCTATGCCTCCCTGTCCAGCACTGCACTTCCCTCAGAGACACAGTAGTCTTGTTACATTGCCTCAGACCCATGCATTGGTATGGACTCACACTGCCTAACTTGCTCCTCAGCTGCCTTCAGACCATAGAGCGTGCCCTGGAAGCTGGAGATGTGGTGCTGATTGAGAACCTTGAGGAGTCCATCGATCCTGTCCTGGGGCCTCTGCTTGGGAGAGAAGTCATTAGGAAAGGACGGTGAGACTTGGCTGCCCAGCTACCCTGTGCTCAGAGCAGGTCTACTGCCCTGGCTAAAGCTGTGGAGAGGTCACTTCTAGAACCTTTTCCCTGGGTGCAAGTCAGGAAACTCACTGCAGCTAGCCCACCTTCTTCTCCTCTAGCAGGAGACCATTTCATTGCCCTTGGATTCAAGACACCTGCAACTCCTTGCCCTGTTTCTAATGGCTACAGTGTACAATTTGAGGGGAGCCTTAAGGGAAAATGGTCAAAGCCAACAGACTCTAAGACATACACTTTATTCAAGCTGAATGTGTGAGGCTCAGAACTCGGCCCCCAGTCAATTTGATGACCTTGAAGGTTTAGCAGGTACAGGGTAGAGAGAGGAAGTTTATCTGAATGAGAAAATGAGAGGAAGTAGAAGGGCTTCCATCTCATACGATAGGCATCTTAATTAACATGAAGGTGTGATTAACTCTGAGACCATCCTTACCTGTTTTTTGTTGTTGTAACAAAAGGCTCTAGGCTAGGTAGTTTATTAAGAAAATTCATTTGTGTAGTTCACAGTTTTAGAAACAGACAGCCCAAGATTGACCAAGTGCATCTGATAAGAGTTTGGTTTGGTTTGGTTTGGTTTGGTTTGGCTTTGCCATATCACAGCATGGCAGATAGCACTGTGGTGGGAGTCCATGATAGGTGGGTGTTGGTGGCTAACATGATGAGAAGAAAGCAAGAGATTGTGAAGGGTCCAGGCTTAGTCTTTCAGAGTCTAATCCACTCCTGCTAGACTGAACTTCCTCCCAAGAGATAGAATTAACTCTTACAATTACCTCCCACCAGACCCCGCCTCCCAGAAACACACACACACACACACACACACACACACACACAACCATACTATAAATATGGAAGACCAGGCTTTTCTAGTACATGGATCTTTGGAGAGAAACCACATCCAAACCTTAGCAGGAGCCCTACTGGTTGCAGATTTCCCAAGTTACCCTTCCGTGTTTCAAGCTAAACCTACTTCTATGTTTAATTATGTTCACCCATCAAAGTCAGTCCCTTTCTAGCCCAGAAAAAAGAAGCCCTCTAGCAGGCCTAGGAAGATCTTCCTGCCAACTGCAAGCAGATGCCCCTTCTGCTATACTCTGTGCTGCCATCTGCTGGGACATTTTCACAGTATCTGAATCTATACTAACAGTGGGAATGGATCTGTTAAAGTTTCACACTATAAAATGAAGCATGAGACAAAACTTACTCTTTCCAACCTGCTCCCAACATTAATTAAGGCAAAGAAGAATCCTAAGTGGTTGTTAGACATGATTAGGAAAAATTCGTGAAAATATGATAATACTATTAACTCTGCTCCTATTTTTTAAAAAAATCTAAAATTCTACCTGAAGGTACTCCTCCGTCGTCTGATCCTTTGTGTTCCAGATTCATCAAGATTGGAGACAAGGAGTGTGAATTCAATCCCAAGTTCCGGCTCATCCTTCACACCAAGCTGGCTAACCCTCACTACCAGCCTGAGCTGCAGGCTCAGGCCACCCTGATCAACTTCACGGTGACCAGGGATGGCCTGGAGGACCAGCTGCTGGCTGCTGTGGTCAGCATGGAGAGACCCGACCTGGAGCAGCTGAAGGTGTGTCAGAGATTCACTGAGGAAGGAAGGGGTGTTCTGCACTGGAACCTGCAGTGTAGCCACTGTGGGAACAAGAGTAGGCAAGTTTCTCAGGAATCCTGTAGAATGGGTTCTTCCAGACATTGGATGAGTCCCAACCCTATCTGGTCACCTGGGAATACCCAGTTGGGAAGGAAAGACTGAGGTTAGCTGAAGAACAAAAGCAGGAAAGCTGGGAGAGGTGACATTCCTGACCCCAAGAGCAGGGCCTGGCTCGGGGCTCTGATATCAGAGCATCTGATCTCACTACTCACATGGAGCCATCCAAAGCTAAGTAGGACTAAATTATGTGTGGGTAACAGAAACAGGGTCATCATTGCTGGGGTTGTGTCTTAGCCAGTTTAAGGTACACGTCAGAAAGCATAAAGGGCAAGCACCTGGGTCCTATCACTTTTAAAGGCTGGGAGCTAGAGACCATGTTGCTGGTATGGATGTTCCTTATGAGGCTTCTTTTCTTGGCTTGCTGGCAGCTGCCTGCTCACATAAACTCTTACATATGTATAGAACTAGGAGCCCCTCTCTTATGTTTCTTCTAGGAACATCAATCTGATCTAGCAAGGGCTCCCCTCTATGACACCTGAGTACTTTCCTCCACAGTCAATTGGAGGATTAGTCTTATACAAATCCTTTGTGGGAGCATAGTTCAGTTCATGCCATAAGCATGTTTTCCTCTCTTTCTTTAGATGTGATTAGATTAAATAATACAGGCCAAGAGGACCCCACTCACCAACCTTCCACAGCATATGTGAGATTGAGTCCAAGGCTCCCTAGAACTCTCCCCAGACCAACATATACTATTTAAGACACACTCTGGAGCCCAAGTCCACAACAAACAAGATTATACTGTGAAGAGCCCAACAGAACCTAAGGAAGACCATGTAGCTGTCTACAGAGCTTACAGCCAAGTAGAGGAGAACACAGGAAGTAGAAATGAAAACTGAGAAATAATGTCATTTTAGCTACTAATAAGAATTTTTAGGAAATGAAACTAGGTAATATAGACAGCTACAGGGCCAGAATTGCCTCAAAATTCATCATTAGTGTGTGTGTGTGTGTGTGTGTGTGTGTGTGTGTGTGTGTGTGCTTGCAGACACATTTATGCAAGTGGTACAGTGTAAGGGAACTAATTTAAGTAGTAGTTATCAGAAAGCTTCTATGAGGTATTGGCCTTTGAGCTAATTCCTAAGTAATTTGAAAGCCTCTAGATACAGTGTTCCCAAAAGGGAATAGCCAGTCCTACCCTCAGGCTGGACTAACATCTGTGTTTTTAAGAGACTAAACAGGGGTTGGAGCAATGGCTCCGCAGTTAATAATGCTTCTTCTTTTGTAGAAGTTCCAAGTTCTGTCTCCAGCACCTATGTGAGACAGCTCATAACCATCTCCAACTCCAGCCCCAGGAGAATTGATACTTTCTAGCCTCTTTGGGCACCTTCATACATGTGTATATACAGACACATATACATATAATAAGTAATACACATAATTAATAAGTCAGAGAGAGAGAGAGGTGAGGGAGGGTGGCACGGCTCAAAGCCCTAATTTGTAAGTTGTTTTTGTTTTTGACTGAGACCAAAAGGTTTCGATGCTAGGGCTATCTGGAGTTAGCTTCCATCTGCCAGTATACAAATAAAGAGTTCTCAGTGCTTTAGGATACCCAGCCTAACGATCACAAAGCAAAGAGGACCTGAGAGTTGCTGGGGTTTCAATCCTAACCTGGCCACAGATTAGGACCTTGCATGAGAGTCTCTGGCCCTTCCAACATTTATTTACTCAAGCCTGTCCTAGAGTAAGATGCTGTGAAATCTCTACCTGACTCCTCCTTGCTTGATATTTACAGTCAGATCTCACAAAGCAGCAGAACGGTTTCAAAATCACCCTCAAAACCTTAGAGGACAACCTGCTGTCTCGCCTCTCTTCAGCCTCGGGGAACTTCCTGGGAGAAACAGCCTTGGTGGAGAACCTGGAGGTCACCAAGCAGACTGCTGCAGAGGTGGAGGACAAGGTACACCCACTCTGGATGCTAGAAGGTCCAGGCCAGATGCTCCTTTAGCTCCCACTTCCTCTGATCTCAGAACCTGAATCTGGCTTCTCTACCCAAGTTTCTTCTAAAAAACCCACACACATATGGGCAGTGCTACTTGGATGTCGTGGGTTGTCAAAAGGACATAAATTTGGGAAGTAGACATGTTGAGAGTGATACAGGGGAAATTAGAGGAGAAAATGGGGGTGGGTATGATCAAGTTTATTATATACATGTATAAAATTCTCAAAAATAAAGAAAAACATAAGTTTTTAAAGGTATTTTAAAAATCCAGGCATGATCCTGGTGTGACCTCTGCCCATCCTGGGTTACAGAGGTACCTACCCTCTAGAAAAGGCTTTTGATATTTCCATGTCACAAACCACTTAAGTCTGAGCAGGGCCCTGCTTTTTCTGCAGAGAATGCTGCCCACAGAGAATGCCTAAGTTTGTAGAATCACCCCCATAGCTGTTTAAATTGAATAATTCAGATGTGATTGTGTCCTAAGACAATTCCCTGGGGTGGCCAAAAGATCTCAAAGTCTGATTTTAATGTGAAAACATTAGTAAAATCCCAGGAAACCCAGCTCTCAACAACACCATCCTGGGAAACGGTTACAGTGCACAGCTTCCTTCCTGCAGAACATGTTGGGAAGGCTGTTTCCCTATGGAGACTAGAAAATGATTTGATAAGAAAGAGGATTCAGCACTTCACCCTTCCCACCAAACCCCCAGCCATGTGCATGCCCTTCTGCATTTCCTCCCTGCCCAGATCAGACCAGTTCTGAGACTGTTGCCAATGAGGACTTCAGGCATCTATAATGCGGACCAGGAGCAACAAGTCTGAGTGTGTTAACTGCCTGCTTCCTAAGATCCCGCCAAACAGAAAAGGCTTTGTTCAACGTAGGTTCAAAATAAGAAAAGAAAGAAAAGCCTTGTATGTGCAAGACCCTGTGTTCAGTCCTCCACACCACCAAAATGTTAAAAACAGAACAAGTGATAAGTCACAATCAGCCAGGTCTGAGCTAAGAGATAACAGTGATGACATTGAAAAGTCCAACCTAGCTGAGTGACTACTCTGTGATGAAAGCTTACTGCTCATTATCTTGGCAGCCCTATCTCATGCAAACCTGAGTGTAGAAAGTCCACAGCTCTGGTCCAGAGTGACCCAGATCACAAAGAGGGGGTAGGTCAGAGGGTAGAGCCAGCCTTGCTGATCTCTCCTGTCCCATCATCCTTCCTTGCCTCATCTTTTTAAAGTCAATGAACCATTGCCAGTCACATGCCATTCAGAGCTTTCTCACCTATATTGTCCCACATTTCAGAGGCTCCTTTTCCTTCCTTCTCATCCATCTAATAGATATTTAGTTGACAGCTGCCATATTCCAAATTCCATGACAGCAGCTGGGGCTACAAGCAGCATTCGTGGATTATAAGAGATGGTGGACTTCTGAGGCAAGGCCCTGAATTCACAGCAACGAGAGGAGCTGTGTAAGACAATGGAGCTGGCGAGATCATATAATTCAGGGTAGATGAAAAGCTTGTCTATGAAAAAATGGAGAATCAGCTGCCAATGTCATAAAGCATAAGGGGCAAACATAAGGCTACAATTGGTCCATGGGTTGACATGTGTGACTGGGAGAGAGATGCAGATAATTAGAGACTAGGAACAGGCAGAAATGAAGATAGCTCATTTCTGACTGTCTCTATAAAGCCATGGGGGCTTAACAAGCAGGGATATGTTCTGAGAAGCGTGACACACTTGGAGGCTATCAGAGGTAGTTGTGTAGACACTACCAGTTAGGCTGGCACTAGACAGTATGACAGAATGGAACTCCTTTCTGTCCTTGTGACTGTATTTTAGGGAATCTGGGAATCCATCTTATCAGCTACAAGTGAGGGAGTAGTATTGAGATATGATGTTGGGAGAGAGGTTAAGATTTATAATGTTTATGGAAAATTAGAACAAGAGTTGACTAGAGGCATAGAGATTAATGAGCAGTGCTAAGCAGTTGGGGGGGGACATTGGAAACTAAATATGTAATGACACCGACTGAAGATGGTGTGATTTTTTTAATGTTCTTCTGAGATTCAGCTACCAAACTTAGCCAATTTATATTTATTAGCATCATTGACATATGGTAGTTAGATTTTTCTTAGAGTTTCTTATTAATTAGCATTTTCATCTCAAGCGTTACTGTTTGTGTAGTCTTCAACCTTTCATCCCCTCCTAGTGAGTTTGAAATAGATCACAAATTCTTGTAGACTCTAGGCTATAGGGTGTCAAATCTACTTGTGTGGGTGTGTCTCTTATTTAACCCCTGTAGTGTTACTCCCCCACTGTGTCCTGCTTCTAGCGATCACTGATCCAATCTCTGCTTCTGTGTCATCCATTTTCCAAGTTAGTAAAACACAAAATGCTTAGGTTGCTGTGCTGGCTTATTTTACTTAACACATTTCCTTCTAGTTTCATCTCCTTTACCAATATCAGAACCACAGCCCTTCTTTTAGCTGAATAATAATCCATTATGGATATCTACCAAATTTTCCTTCATCTATTCATGTGTCAATGAGCATCTCGGTTGGTTCTATGACTTAGCTATCATGAACTAAGAACGTTGTTTGTGGTAAACTACCTCCTGACACATGGAGTTCATCCTTTGGATATGTGCCCAGTGGTAGATCAGAGATGAGTTGTGCTGTTTGTTTTGATTTTATGTTTTGTTTTTTAATGTTTTCCATATTGGTTATAGTACTTTTAAAAGTATTTATCTATTATTTTATGTGTATGAATATTTGCATGTATATGTGTACACTATTTAGGTTCCTAGTGCCTGCAGAACCCAGAAAACAGTAGAAGATCCTCTGGTACTAGAATTATCAATACTTGTAAACTACCACATGGATGCTAGGGATTAAACCAGGGTCCCCTGCAAGAGCTTCAAGTGACTTTAGTACTTTACATTCCCATTGACTGAACATAAGCATTCTCCTTATATCCCTACGAAATGTTCAACTTTTTTTAACTTTAAAAGACTTATTGATATTAAGAAAACAAACCATTTTCTTAAATATTTTTACTTTCTTGTTTATAAGAATTTCATATATGTATACAATAAGATATGATCACTAGTGGTACTTTGAATAAGAATAGCCCCGTAGGCTCATTTATTTGAATGAGCAGCGGTATTATTTGAAGGGTTATAAGGATTATGAGTGTGACCTTTTAAAGGAAATAGGTCACTGGGGATAGGTTTGGAGCTTTGAAGTTTCAAAGGCCCACACAGCCTCTTGATCAGGTTGTAGCTCTCAGCTACTGCTCCAAGATCTGCCTGCATACCACCATGCTCCCGGCCATGATGATAATGGTCTAAACCGCTGAAACTGTAAGGAAGCCCCCGGTAAAACTCTTTCTTTCATAAGCATTGCCTTGGTAATGGTATCTCTTTACAACCACACGACAGTGACTGAGGCACGTATTTACCCCATTATTTCCCCGCAGCTTCCCTCAAATCTTTCATATTCCATAAAGCCCCTTCCAGCTTCACTTCTTTTCATTTTTTGATAACCAATAAGTCCAAATAGAGCTGTCCATATGCTCGTGAGCATGGCTCTATCTACTGGAAGATGGGAAACCTAGCACTGGCTACATCCTCAACACAGAAGGATTCTCCCTCCCAAGCAACCATCCACTGCCAATAGCTCCTCAGTAAGGGGTGGAGCCTGGAGATCATCTACACCATCTACGCTGAGATCAGGATCGTTTGATATTCTGTAGCTCCTTTGAAGGTAATGAGAGCTACTGTAAATTAATGATTCTATAGCTATGTCATGTCCAGAAGACAGCAATTCACAATACTCCCTCCCATCCTCTGACACATTCTTTCTGCTTTCCCTTCTGTGATGTTCTCTGAACCTTCAGTGGGGCAGGTAATATAGATGTCTTGTTTAGAGCTGAGCACTCCATATCTTCTTCTCTGCAGTTTGGCCATCTCTGTATCTCTCAATTGACTCTTTATTCACTGCAAAAAAAGAAAAAAGAAAAAGGAAGGAAGGAAGGAAAGAAAGAAAGAAAGAAAGAAAGAAAGAAAGAAAGAAAGAAAGAAAGAACCTTCTCTAACCAAGGCTAAGAGCAGTCAGATCTTCTGTGAGCATAAACATAAATATTGAGAAGGCATTTTGATATTATGACCATTCAGCAATTAACAACAGCAAGGTTTTACTCTTTGACCTCCCTGGCCATGGGTTTTGACTAGGATTAAAGTAAAAAGTGTGAATACACTTCTAGAGAGCAGGCCTCACATCCAGTCAGAAAGTAGTTACCCCATAACAGTCATGCCATTATTTCATGAGTGGGACTATCTCACCTGGCAGGCCAACAATGCAGTGGGCAATGTCAAACACTGAGCAAGATCATAAAATCACTGGTGTTTTTTTTCTCTCAAACAACCATATAGTACTCTGCAATTCTATAAAAGCTAGCCAGCAGGGACAACTTTTCCTGTTTGGTTTGAGATTGATATTTTTATGTCCTTGCAGCCAGTGCATGCTATCTTCAACAATAGGATCTTGCCACTTAGTTGTGGTGAGTAACAAGGTCAATAGCCATACCCTGTGTTGTTTGAAAAAATTTCAGGAGCCTCTGGGAACAAATAACTTGCAGGGGGTATCTCATGCCTCATAATGGGATTTTCATCTGTTGACCCATGTCTTCTGGGGTCAACATTATTCACCTGTGCAGAGTAATTCCGTGCCGACTCTCTCTCTTTTTTAAATGTTATTTTGAAATTAGTATACTAACTGCTGTGTTTACATATGGCCTTTTCATGCATCCATAGTTTGAGCTAATAGCAATTCAAACTAGAGTGGGATTATTCTTTCTCTTCACTAATTTTTTCTTTCTTTGATGATATGAAAGATGCCACTCTGTTTTACTTTAACCATTTTGCTTATATATCATATGTATTTCATTTTAAATGTAACTTTAATATGTATGTTTCAATGAAGTATAAAATTAAGCAATATATCTAACATCTTCCAAAACAATTTTAGAGTACTTTAAATTTAATCATTTCCTTGTATCTTTTGTTATTGTTTCATGATGTATCCTGTGGCTTGTTATTGCTGCTAAGAGTCTGCTTTCAATCTAATTACTATTACTTTATGGGTACTTTATACTTTCTGGTGGCTTCTAATATTCTATTGTCATTGTTGATATTCTAAAATTTCACTGTATGATAAAGATACATCCTTAGTTATCATAAGAAGGATATACTTCTTTCAAATAAAAGCTCTGATATTTTGTTAATTTCATTATTAGCTTTGGACATTACCTCTCCTTCATGTTCTTTATTCTCCACACGTTTCTGTTAAATTTATTTAGATTTTCACATCCTACTGCCAGTTCTTACAAACACTCACAACTTGCTAAACTGTGTCTTTCTGAGCTCATCTTAACCTTTCTTCAGATCTTTCTTCCAGTTTCCTTATTCTATGTTCAGTTCTTCTATTTATCTCATTCTCTATTGCATCTAAATAACTGGGTTATTTCCAGACGTTCTTATCAGTTCCTTTTCAGGTAAGCCAGCTCCTTTTTTGAATCCCTTTGTTGGGGCCTTTCTCGTATATCTACTGCTCTAAGTATACATCTAATGGCTGTTTGGGCATTGTTTAATTACCTTCCATTCTTAATGTACTAACCTTTGTGAAGTATGTTTTTTAGGGGAGGAGGTTGTTTTAGAAAAGAAAAGGTCTTTGTTTTTGAGACAAGGTCTAACTCTGTGACCCAGGCTGGCCTCAGCCTCCCGAGTGCGAGATGGAAGACGTCTTCTGATTGTCTCCCTTGGTAATGATTCTATCTGAGGTCTTTCTGTTGCTGTGATAAAACACCACGACCAAGGCAACATATAAAAGGAAAGCATTTAATCATGCTCATGATCCCAGAGCGTTTGAGCCCATGACAATCACAGCAGGTAGCATAATGGCAAGCAGGCAGCAGGCAGGCATGATGCTGGAACAGTAGCTGAGAGCTTATACCTCAAGCTACAAGCACAAAGCAGAGTTGCATGAACTTCTGAAAGCACAAAACCACCCCCAGTGTGACACATCTCCTGTTCCCAAAGATTCCACCAAGTAGGAACCAAGAATTCCAACACACGAGCCCATGGAGGCCATTCTCCTTCAAACCACCACAGTCCCCATCCCAGCAGCCAAGGCTTATGGCCATGCCATAATGTAAAATGTATTCAGACTGATTTCAAAAGTCCCCAGAGCCATTCACAGTTTAAAAGTCCAAAGTCCAAAGTGGAAGACAATGGGAATCGAACACCTCAGTTTCTTCTGAGACTCACAGCAATCTCTCAGCTGTAATCCTCTGTAAGATCAAAAAGCAAATTACATACTTCCATTATACAATGGCACAGGATGTGTATTAACATTCCAAAAGAGGGGAAAGAGGACATAGTGAGCAAATGCTATATCAAAGAAAGACTGAAACCCAGCAGGAGCAAACTCCAAATCCTATAATTTCTATGTCTACTATCAATGGCTTTATGCCTCTTCCCTTCCAGCTTTGCTGACTGTGACATACTTCTCTGTTCTCTGGTTCCACTTCTCTCTGCAGCTGTCCTTGGCAGGTATCCCACAGCTCTGGCATCTCCAACATCCTGACATTCCCAATACAATTCACTTTCACAGCTTCACACTATGGGCACTCTGGGTCTCCACACAAGGACTTCCCTACCACTCATTTGGCCTCTGCAGCTTTCTTTAACCACAGAAGGTTCTACAACCCCTTTACTCCTATATCCTTCATGACTCTAAAGCCAGAAGTACATGACTGATGCTACCAAGTTCTGCTGCTTGCTTGGGATGGAACCTGGCACCTCCCTTGACTGACATTTGCATACTCTTTGATTTGTTGATGGGCATGCTTTTCCTTTTTCAAATTGCAGGATGAGTTGGGTCTTGCAATGAGAGCACCACTCCCTTTATTCCATTTCACATGGGGCCACTCTTTATCTTTACAGAACAAGCATTGGCCCTAACATTAAATTTCCTGATGCTCTATTCTTTAAAATTACCCTTTTGTATTTTCTTCCATTCTTGCTCTTGTTCATTGTAAATCTTCATGAGTGGTTACTAATATCCAAATGACAGAATCAATATTAGGCTGCCTCGAAATCTGTGCCTATGAAATTTGTCCCATACTCTTCGAATTTAGCCTTAGGCATATTCTTAGTACAAGGGTAAAAAGGAGGCACATTCTTTGCCAAAATATCACAGAAATGGTCTCTAGCCCAGTTGCTAGTATTGTTCTCCTCTGAAATCTCTTGAACTTGGCCTTCATAGTGGACACTGCCCTCAAAACTACTGTCTTCCATGCTCCTGTTAAAATGGAGCCCTATTTAAAGTGTTCAACCACTTTCCTAGTCCAAAATCCCATTGTCTTCCACTGTCCTCAAAAACTCAGCCTGCTCAGGCCTGTCACAGCAATAGCTCTCGTCCTGATACCAATTTCTGTCTTACTTTTCTTCTGCTGTGATAAAATACCACGACCAAGGTAACTTATAAAATAAAGAATTTAATTTGGCACTCACAGTTCCAGAGAGTTAGAGTCCACCATGGTGGGAACACAGTGACTGGCAACTAGGTATGGTGCTAGAGCAGTGGACAAGAGCTTAGACCTTATTCCATAGGCTTGAGGAAGAATGAGCTAACTAAGAATAAAATGGGCTTTGGAAACCTCAAAGTCCATGCCTAAGGACACACCTCCCACAGAAAGACCACACCTCCTAATCCTTCCCAAATAGTTCTACCAACTGGGGATCAAATATTCAAACATGAGATATGGCAGCCATTTTCATTCCACAACTTCCAACTGTAAATTGTAATAACTTGATCTGAGAACATGCTTTTTCCTGGTAGATTCTCTAGTTCCCAATATTTTAAATCTATTTTGGAATCTAAGGACAAAAAAGAGTTGGAGTCCATATGTAAAGACACAATCTTACAGAAATTTAACTCTCTTATTTAACTCTCTTATTACCTGTGACTTGAACACTTCTGAAAATGAAATATTCCACTGAAAGAATTTCCTTATGACTAAGTATATAGCTATTCCATTTAAATTAAGAAAGGGGCTAAGTTTGTAGCTCAATGGTGAGATACTTTCTGTTGTGCCTCCTTCTCAAACTTCTACTACTTCTTACTTTTGAGTGATATGTATCTCTGAGTTTTCTATTAGACATGATTGGAAAGTTTTTCATGCTTTCCAACTAGAGGAGCTGACACACTCACTATAAGGCAAAACTTGGGGTATACAATCTTTTACACTTGAGTTCCACTAAGGAATAGCACAGTGATTTTTTTAGCTTCTTCCAGTCCTAGTTTGCTGCACTCCATATAAGTGCAGACAGGTATCCACTTACATGGAAGGTCCAGGCTGCTTCCCTGAAATACTGATTGTTTTAAACAATGATCTGTGTTTCCAGGTCCAGGAAGCCAAATTGACAGAAGTAAAAATCAATGAGGCTCGAGAGCACTATAGGCCAGCAGCTGCCCGGGCATCTCTGCTCTACTTCATCATGAATGACCTCAGCAAGATCCATCCAATGTATCAGTTCTCCCTCAAGGTAACTTTCACCTAGACTTTCCCCCATAATCATAATATAGCAAAATAGCACTATCAACCTAGGGCACCATGAAAACTTACCCATCTTCTTCATTAGTGATGGCAGAGCTTCAAGATCTAAGCCAGGGAAGCAACTACATTGACTTTAGACTTATGTGACAGTCCCCACTTCTTTGACTTCATCTTGCATAACAACAAAGAGGATGCTGCTGCGAATATCAGCCTCATTTGTTCAGGAAGCATACTGAATATCCATTAATGCTGGATGATGCATAGCAAAGGGTACCAAGAAGCAAAGGAAGTGTAAGAAGTTTTTTCTGTCCCCAAAGAGCTTAAAATATAATGAAGAGGATCCAAAATGTATATTGTTTTTACTGATGAAAGACCAACTCTAGCAATTAAGAGAGGCCAGCATTAAATTACTTTTCTTATTACCCTAAGGTTCCCAAAGCTACTACTAGGGCTGTCAAAATACCCATAAAACTAAAGTTCTTAGCATTTTAAGTGCTGACTAAACTTATCGTACTCATGAAAAAATAAAGACATATAAATTTTGGGGACTTGATGAAAGTACATCTTATCCCCTAGTGCATTCGTCAAAAGACTATAATTAGAGAGGCATTAAGACGTTGTGGGTGGGGGAGTTCTGAGCAACATAATTGGTTTGAACCAATAAGCAGAAAGGTTGTACATGGGGGGTACGGGGTCATTTCCCTCACACTGGAACCTGAATGCACACAGAAAGTACACCTCAGTTCCATAAAATATTTCCCATTTAATCAACAGTGGAAGTTAAGTTCAGCATGTAGGGTTAGTGATGGGTGACTGAGAAACTCTCAGGCTTCCAATCTTTGGGGGCTCATTTAATCAGAGATGGCTTGTCACTGTTTCCCAATGTCTTTCTTACAGCCTTGAGTCTCTGCAGCGTGGATGGACTCAGTTTATGGTATTTTGTAGTTTTAAAAATAAACAGGTTCATATTTCATATCATAGGAAGATGCAAAAAGAATTATAAGACAGTAGAAAGCCAGCATAAACATGAGCATAAGCAAACTACGGGATGATATCCTTAGTTCAAGAGTAGTTGAAATTCACTCAGTACCAGGAACCTGCAACGGTGATGCTTTCTGAAAACAAGAGATCACGTGAAATGTGAATATATGTCCAAAGGGTTGCTGTAAGTTGTTTTACAGTGACAGCATCGGATGCAGAAGGTTCTGAAGCATGACTTCCAAAAAAGGAAGAAGTCACCTGGCATGGTGGCACACATTTGATGCCAATCTTGAGGTGTGGTGCTGAGGTACAAGGATTGTGAATTCAAGACCAGTTTAGTATACTGAACTGGTCAAGAAAGAAAGAAAGAAAGAAAGAAAGAAAGAAAGAAAGAAAGAAAGAAAGAAAGGAAGGAAGAGAGGGGAGGGGAGGGGAGGAGGGAGGGAGAGAGGGAGGGAGGGAAAAAATGCCAAGGACAGTTATTCACAGACCAATGTGATCTTTGAAAACAGATTTAAATGTGTGTAATGATTAAGTAGCTGTGACAAAATCTTGAGAAATATCAAACAGCAGAGAGGTGAAAGAGAAAGAAGGGGACACTGTGGGCACTTTATGTAAATGTGGTGTACAGATACACATGCAGGCAGAACAACTATACACACAATTTAAATAAATCTTTAAAATAATTACAATTATAATAAAGAGACTTGCACCTGACTCTTAGTCTTAGCACATATAGGTCCCAGGATCTTATGAACCAGGCTCCATAAAGCACTTGTAAATTAAGTGTAGGAGACTTTTAGCCACAAGTCTTGAGCATCCTTTAAATATTTTCTAACATTTTTCAGGCATTAGTGGAACACAGTCATCCACTCTGTGTTTTCCGATGCCTATAGTAAGACAAGGGTAGGATTCTGGGAAATATGAGCATCAGAGCCAGCCCTATTCTCAGAACATGCATATTACTTTCTCATAAGTAAAGAGAATTTTTCAAGTTACTAATATGTTAGAAAATTGATTTGGCCCCTAAAAGTTTCAGGACAGGTGTTGAGGATCTTCAAGGGTAGCTAAAGTCAGTGGAAAAAGCTCTGTGTGGGAGAGGCCTTCTAGGGAAGCTGCAAATGTGGGCCCAGACCCAGAGACATTGACACACCAAAAGGAGATGCACTAGCAGCCAAAGTATGCACAGTGTAAAGTAAATGCTAAACATAGCCAGGATTTATATTTTCTCTGGGTGCTTTCCTGGATTATAAATCACCTTACTCAAATTCGATAACTTGAGGTTCTTTACTGACCACTGCCTCTGCAGGGAATTTTGGAGGAAATGAGCAATAATGGCAAGGAGAAGGCGAGCTATCCTGACCTTCTGCCTACCTGCTCTGCCAGTGGAAGCTTCCCACGTTGCTCCCCATGGCCCTAGGGGACATTATCAGCCTCTAATGAGCTATTATTTTATTTAAAAATGTATCAAGGGAAGGTAAATACAATGGGCTGGGTTCAGCACTGGCAGAAGATTTGCTGAGATCATCAGCAACTGAAGAAAGCTCCTAGGACTTTGTTAACAAGAAATGCCTTGGCACTGTAAGACAGAAATGTATATCCTCACAATTCTTAAATGAAGAACACCAAGACTCAAACCTTACGTGGCTTCCACTGAGGTTCAAATACTTGTTGTAGAGACTGAAAGGTTTTTATTTTACTTCTTGGAACCACAAAAGGAAAGTGGGAAAATGAATAGACATCTGCAGAACTGAGGATTAAATCAATTTATATATTAGTTTTGATTTCTTTTCATTATTTGTTCTATACATAACACTTAAAATGTAGTATCCCAAATATTTATTTTATGAGAAATCACTAAAATGTCAGAATATTGGTCACATGTAGGCTGAGATTTTTCAAAATCATCGTTAATAAGGGTTCTCAAATGCTTCAAACACCCTTTCTTCCAGCCCACCATCCAAGGGTAGGAGAGAAAAAACCAAAAATAGGACAAGTGGATGTGGACCTGTTTAGAAGTAGTTTTTTGGGACAATCCCAATCTCTGTTGTCAGGATATAGGCAGTCCAGTTCAGTATTATCAGGATACTAAGAGACCAATTCAAAAGTGTCACCAACCATGCATCAGCAGCAGTGGCCAGGAGAAGTTCTCTGCCATGCCTCTTTCAAGGAAGTGAAGATCAGCGAAGACTCAGGACCAATGAAGCATCACACAGCTAGCAATGCAAGCATTCCATCACTGTCTGTTGGGTCCTGCATATACTCTCTCCAAAAACTATGTGTCTTCTCACAGGGCTGCTTCAGCAAAATGCCACATGAGTCTGCATCACCTGACACTTCTAGAATTTCCATTTCAGTCACATCATTTTTATTTCATACCATGCCCTGTTTATAGTTCATAGAAGAAACTTAAAGGAAGATGTGTTCCTTCCACTGCAAGAAAGACAGTGAGATTAAAAGATCCTTACATGAACTTAGGAGAGTAAATGCAAAGCTACCAGAAACAAACAAATGGCATCTGAGATTCTTGTTGGAGGAAAAGTCATAAAATAAAATAGTTCTCATGACCTACTATGTGCCAGGATCAGTTTTAGAAATGACAGTTGTTCAGAACACAGTCTGGATGCCACAAGAATTTTGTCATCTATTAAATAACATCACTAACTCAAATAGTCATTCTTGGCTGTATCATCTTTGTGTTAGGTAGCTATCTGATAACTTACTAGGTCAAATCCTTTGGCTACAGCACATTTGTTTTTCATTGATTTCAGTAATCAACACTCAATACGCACATTTATTAAACCACAACCTCCGAGCCATCTCTCCAGTCCCTAATAGCACTGGGTAAATTATAAAGATAAGCTTATTTTGGCTCACAGTTGTTGGTCCAAGTTCCAGAGGCTATAATAGTGACAGTCTGTTTGTTAGCAGAGTCTGGAAGTTGTATAGGACATCACTTGGTAAGAGTCAGGGGGTCATACCTCTATGCCCTACTTGCTGGTGATCTCACCTCTGAAAGACCCTTCCTCTGAATACTATAGTCAAACTAAGTTTCCATCCTCTTAAGTACTCAGGGTAGGGATTAAATTTCAATATGATTTTTGGGAAGGAAAAACTAAGAGCTAATAACATGTCTGGTGCCCTCAGAGAGGTATCAAATCTTCTGAGACTGGAGTTACAGTTGTGAACAACAATGTGGGTGCTGGGAATCAAACCTGGGTCCCCTGGAATGAGCAGCCAGTGCTCTTAACCTCTGAGCCACCTCTTCAGTTCCTGATAGTACAGCTTCTTACTAGTGTCTCCTCTTAGCAAGAAGTGCTGGGAAAAGCTTTCAATGAGTAACTAGAAAATTATAATGTTCTTCATAGGGAATAGGCTTTTATATATCACCTATGATTTATCTTCTTTCCACAGGCCTTCAGCATTGTCTTCCAGAAAGCTGTGAAGAAGGCAGCTCCCAGTGAAAGTGTCAAAGAGCGAGTGACTAATCTAATAGACAGCATAACTTTCTCAGTGTACCAGTATACTACACGTGGCCTCTTTGAATGTGATAAGCTGATCTACCTAACCCAGCTCACTTTTCAGGTAATAGTAAATCAAAAATGTTTCCGTGAGCAATATTACCATCCAGTCCATTTGTTTAAGAAATTATAGCATTTCTCAAAGCAGCTCAACCTGGTCATCACATGTACTCACCCACCATAGTCCAACTATGGTTGGGTCACACACTCAGAACTAACCATTGTCCTACTTGGAGCAGAGATCTTTAATCAATCATTGTACTTCCTTCCTGCTGATACTTGATAATCTGAGATCCTCAAAATGTCCCTCCAGGAGACACTACCAGCCAATCAAATTGGCATTGATCATACAACCAATAGATTGGTGCGCAATCAGGCTTTCTATTGCTGTCACCACACAATTGTGCAACACACAAGGGGAGTTTTCAACAGCTTTGATTCTTGGGAACTTGAGAACTTAAGACTTCCCATGTCACTGTAACATTCAGAAGAAACCTTGATCAGCCATTTAATCCCAACGTCAAAAAGCCTTAAAACGTCACTTCTTTGTTTGTGCCGTCCCCACCACTTAGAATTGGGATTTTTCCATGTATACGTGTATAACACTCTATATGAGCCCAAAGACCCTCTCCAACACTAAAGTCCAGTGTCCTGTCATCCACTTGTGCTGTGTGTATGTTTAGTGTCTGAGTTCATGCATCCATGTTAGCACACCTTTACCACTCACCCTCTGTATGGCCCAGATGACAGAGTAACCTTCAGAGTAACCTGGATCCCACCTCTCATGTGACTCATGTCCACAGCCAAGACAAAGGCTTTCCATCCCGTGCACACACCTCTCTACACACCTCTCCAAGCCCCTGTACCTTCAATCTCCTTTCCCTAGAAAGTTCTCTCTTCCTTTTTCAATATCCCTGTCTCTTAAACTCCCCAAGACCCCAAGACAGAAATTGTAGTTGAATTAAATTCCTTCTTCTGCCTGCTAGTCACTCCTCTACTTCAGAACTCTTTATTGATTTATATATGCACTTCTATTTTGCATATATTCATGTGTCGCTTTGACACTTCCTTCAAATCATGTCGTTTGTATATGTCATCTGCTCAATTAAATTGCAGGCACATACTCCATGGCACTTATGATTGATATATAATACTTTCTAACCAAGATATATAGTCATCCTCTGTGTGCATTTAAGTCGCTCTGGTGTTTTGGCTGAAAACAGATGCACATAGAAGAAATTTGCATGAATATACACTTCTAATCCACCCTTTTTAAATAGCCAAAATTGATGGGCAAGCTCTAGAGCTAAAGGCAGTAGTAATTATGCTAAGTGACAAGCCCTAAGATCTCTAGCCCACCGTGACCACAGCTGAAGAATCTCAGTGTTGTTTTTCTACATTACAGATTCTCCTCATGAACCAGGAAGTCAATGCAGCAGAGTTGGACTTCTTGCTTCGGGCTCCAGTACAGACAGGAATTCCCAGCCCAGTGGAGTTCCTGTCCCACCAGGCCTGGGGAGGCATCAAGGTAAGTACCAATCCCCAGGAAAAAGTCATGCTCTCTCAAAGGTTTGACTTAAATACATGTCCTCATGACATGGGTGTGTCTCTCTCAGAGTTGAAACATAGAGCCATTTTGAACACACACGTGTTCCTTTTCTTGCACCACCACAACAATCTCATCCTTTCCAAGCCTGCCAAGAAGTAACCAGTAAATGCGGGGGCGAGAGGTCTCCCTTTAGGATGGGAGGAAATCAAAAGTCCTGGTGGTTTTTGGTTTTTGTTTTGGTTTGGTTTTTGTTTTGTTTGCCAGCTAAGCTTCCTTTCCTCTGCCAAGGCTTAGGGCTGGACTCTGGGTGGCTCAGATGAGCCCAGGGACTTTTGTAAAGGTGCTCTATACCATTTCCAGAAGTCAGGCCAATGCTGGAGCTCTGTTAGGCATGTCTATTAGTCTGAACTGAAACCAAGCAAGAGGATCCTTCCCAACCCGGGACTCTTAGCACTTAAGAGTAGCTCATGTCTATTGGGTTTGTTGAGATACACTCTACTATTTCATCCTCTTGTTCAGTTGGGAAATGGATCTTGCTTGCTCCCAGTTAACATGGAAATGTGAAACACATATCCTACCATTTGGAAATAGCAAATCCAGGACACAAGTCCATGTTAGGCGGATTAGTCTAGTTAAGATTTTATGAATGTTGAAAAGATCACAAGCTAGAAAGTCCTTTCAGTAATGACTGAATCCACATTCAGTCTACACCTGTACTCTATGGAGGCAGCTCTCTAGCACATACCCAATGAAATAGCACATTTGTAAGATGAATCCTGTTTATGATCTTCCATGTTTGTTCTCACAGTGTACAAATGTTTAATAGCACACAATAGTGGATACCTTGCTAGACTTGGAAATCTTGATGCAAGTGTCTGAGGCCTTTATGAAATCTGTTCTGAAAGCAGTTCTGAATGAACCCATGTGCAGAATAAGAGCAGCAATGAAGATAAGTTAGTTAACACAGGCCCTGGATTCAGATATATCTGGGTTTGTGTGTGTGTGTGTGTGTGTGTGTGTGTGTGTGTGTGTAAGCACTCTGGCATGTTACCTAACTCTTTGGATCCTTTGTTTCCTTATATGTAAAATGGACATCATAGCATCTGCCACGGAGTAAACATTCAGGAGTTAGCATCTGCTGATAGTTGTGGTGTTTGCTTCACAGACTGCTGTTGTCAAGCACTATAATCCAAGTTTCCTAAAACGACAGATGTGTACAGTTGTAGAGCCTGGAAATCTGAAGTGATGATATAGGCAGAACCAGGCTGCCTATAAATCCTCTTGGCAGGACTTGTCTTTGCATCTTCCAGTTTCTGGGAGCCCGTGACATCCCTCAATTAGGGCCCTATAGGCTCAGTCTCAGTCTCCACCTGCACAGTCTGCCCAAAGCTGTCTTCCCTCTGTGTCTCTCTCATTCTTGTAAAGGCACCAGTCACAGTGGACTAGGGTCTACCCTAATAAAACCATGTAAGTTGAGTACACCTACAAAGACCCTATAAATTTTTAAATTGAATTTTATTGAAAGACAAACAATGCCAGAGGATAATTCTTCAGTATATCTTTTGATAAATACAATTCATAATAATCCTGATTATTAATTTTCCCACTATAGGGAACATGCATGCTATGGTGATGGAGGCGTGCCTACTAGAATCTGTCCACAGGGGGGTAATGGTCAGGCATTGTGAACTATATCATCACATCATCATCATTTGAACTGAGCCAAATCCAGTTGACTTTCTCTGTATTCTTCCCCACTATGCCCTCTACAACAAAAGTGAAGAAGAAATGATTCACAGGCATCTCTTACACAGCTCAGCTCGCACTAGTATACAGGTTCTTTCCTTCTCTCCTTTCACAGAATGCATTGTTGGCATGACTTGGCTTCACTCTGTTTTTTTGGTTTGGTTTGGTTTTGTGGGATGAGATCTTTTGCAAATGAGCAATTCTCTCCCTCTCTCTCTCTCTCTCTCTCTCTCTCTCTCTCTCTCTCTCTCTCTGAGTTTGTTGTGTAAAACAGCAGCTCCAGATCTATCTAACTAGAGCCCAGGTGAGATGTGCACAGGTGAGGCACAGATCAATGTGTGGTGCCCATCATGGAAGCCTTTGATGAATGCTTTTCAAGTCTTCTCTTGGACTGTAGCCTAAAGAAACAAACTGAGGATAACTGAATAGGAGATGATAAACAAACAAACAAACAAAAAACATTTTAAAGGATTCTATCTAATGAGGAAGGTTGATTGCCTTGCTTTCTTCGCCAGAACTAGTAAGTAGGTAATGAATGACATTTCTGTGATAAAATCCTGCTTTTATTGTTATCCTTTGCAAGGATGTTTTCAGTCCCCTCAAAGGCTGAACTTTCAGGTAATGGGCATGTTCTGTTCATTAGAAAATCTCATCTGCGCTGAATTTCTTTGTTTGCCTTTGAAAAGGCCCCTCACTGCCACTCTGCTTGCCAATTTAGCACTGTTGTATTTTGCTGCACAGTCCAAAGTAATTAGGTTAATTAGTCATTTCCATTTAGCTTATTAGAAGGCTAGAAATCCCTTTCCCTCATTTGGGAGATGCAATTGTGCTCGCCAAAGAGCTTCAAGGATGTGGTTTCAGACGCAGTCCTGGTAGCTGGGAGCTTTGGTCATGGTGTAAATTGCTCTGTTTTGTGGACACAATAAGGGTAATTGTACAGCAAAGGGTTAATGATGCTGCAAGCTGGTGTGTGTGTATGTGTGTGTGTGTGTGTGTAAGTAGGTAAGAGTCAGCTCCTCAGCATGGAGAGAAATAATGACCATAGGTGCAGCTTTGCCCAGTGCAGCCCAGCCCTCATACTGGTCCTACAGACATCCTACTTCCTTAATTAAACACTTCCCAAAAGCTGCCTGTGCCTAAGGAAGTTTTTGCCCACAGAGAGCTCACACTCTTATGGGAGTTAGAGATGAGTAATACACCTGAAGTCCAATAGCTGTCAAGGCTCCATGGAAGGAGCGCTTATAGTTTCCAAAGCTTGTGTCTATGCTAAAATATAAGCTATGACACATGGTCATATGATCACATGATCACCCAGCCTCATTAATTTTTGCATGAACAAACCCAAGCCCATGTAAACTCCAAGTCCAATGTCTGTAAATGGTGATGCTGGGACTGAACTGTGTCTCCCTGACACTCATCCACCTTTCTTCATAGCACCCCACATGACTTGTCATGGAAGAAGGTGTTTCTTATGCTATTTGGTTGGAGCAGAATTAGTAATCCACAGGGCCCAAGGTAGAGGATGTGTGTTCATCCCCACAGAAGAGCGTAGGCACAGTCAGCCCTTCTGCAGCCCTCCTTTGTCGTCATTCCCAGTAAGGATTCTCGGCTGCCCTCATGCTTCTCCTGGTCCCATCTCACCCTCAAGGTTTCGGCTCATTTTTATCCCTCCCATAGATGCTTTCTCATTCCCTCTGCCTTTGCACCTCCCTAACAGACTCTTCCAGGCCTTCGAAGACTTCCCTCATCTCCTTTTCCCTTAAAATGTTGAGCTACTTGAAGGTACATGCCTATTTTTTTCACTATTGTATTCTGATGTTCTTGAAATATAGTAGGAACTTAATAAATGTTGAAAGAGTAGATGAATGAATAAATGAATGCATGCAATAATTAATTAATTGACTGATGAATGGATGATTCAAATAATAATTTTTGATCTTTTCAACGTTTATTTCATTATCCAGGTGTTTTAGACCCTCCATCTACAGTTGGAGAAATAACATAAATGTAGAGTAGAAGCAGTGCAAGTTACTAAATGTCATAAGGGGATTGTCTGGTGTCAATTCCACACTGAATTCACTTGCGTTTTGTCACTGCAATGAAATACCTAGCAACACAACTTATGTGTCAATAATAACTTTGGTTCATGATGGTATAGGACTCAGTTCATCCGGGTGGGGAAGGTGTGAGGGACAGCTCAATTATACCATGGTAGACCAGAAAGCAGAGAGCAAGACAAAAGGTGGCCAGGGATAATAAACCCACAAATAGCCACTCCAAGTGATCTTCCTCCAGCTAGCCCTTCCCTCAGGTTTCCAAAATAATGCTACAAGCTGGGGATTAAGTATTAAAAACAAAAGCTATATTTAAACCATAATTACCCACCCAAATTTTAATATCAAGACTGATGATATCATAGACACATTAAGACAGTATAGTAAGATTTACTATTCTTTGCTCGCCCTGAAATGGAGTATCTATAGCACATCCCTTACCTCAAGGGTCAAGGATCTTAACAGAAGGGACAGAAAGATCTTAAGTGCCAAGGGAGATAGTAGGTATTAGCAAATAGTGTTTTCTGGACACAGCAGGTCAGCTGTGCATAGGAACTCACAGTGACGGTGGAAGCATGCACAAGACCTATGTCAGCTCGGCCAGACAAAACCCCAGCACAGACAGGAGGTGGGAGCTAGTTCCCTAACTGAGGATTTATTGGCATTCAATAGCTGCTAAGAGAAGATGCAATTTTCTTTATGGATGTGGCTTTTGGTATGCAACCCACACTCCAAGACAGATATTATACCCAGGAGTATATGGAAAATGTGATCTCAATTTGGGGGTAGGGGAAGAGAAAATGATAAAACAAAATTGGATGGATAGAAAGGTAGAGATGGATCTGGAAGATGCTGGGGAAAGGGGATAAATATGGTCAAAGTAATTCATACTACTTTGAGAATGAGGTTTTCTGGAAGGAAAAGGGAAGCTTCCAAGTAGTGCAAAAATGGCTTGAAATCCAGGAATGAAGACTGACCTGGGAGTCCTATTCATAGGAGCTATGACTGGGCCAAGGTAAGGCCTCCCATGCATGAGCAGAGGTTACATGGTACAGGTTCCCTCCAGCTTCAGAGGAAGGAATGCCCAGGCTTACTTCCTACCCTTCCCAAATAGGAGGAGGAAGAAGGGATAAGACACAAGCTATCGGGAATCAAACATCTAGAAATTGAGTGATTGTTTATTAGAAACTTAAGCTCTATGAATAGCTACAAGTACTCTACAGAAAGGTGCAGGAACATCATGCTCTAGATTACAGAAGAAGTGCTGTATTTGCTGACTTTGAACTGGACTTTGTAGAGCCCCGACAAATAATAAGCATGACCAGAACAAGAAAAGGAAAGAGTCTAAGTTAGTGGCAAAGAGAATAGAACTTTAGCTGAATTTGTAGAGTCAGGTACATAGCCAAGGTTGAAGCAGGAAAGCTCAACTGGAATGGGATGGAGCAAGACACCTTGGAGAAAGGCATTAAATGAAGAAGTGTGGTTCCCACATTCTGTATTTCAAGTTGATCCTTACAGACTAGGCAGTCCATGAAAATGCATCCTAGGGGCATCTGAGAGAGAGATGGGCAGAGTGTGGTGGTACATTGAGTGTGAAAATGTAAGGAAGTACCTCTGACTTGGGTGTTGGGGCTCTGCAACCAGAAAACTACAGTTCTTACTTTGACTCCCTTTCCCATGTAGCAGTGTAATGCTGGCTGTGACCCAATTACAAACATTTTATTTACAACTTCTGTATGGTAGTTGTGAGCAGTGTGTTAGGGACGAGCTTGAGTGGCATATTCTTCCACTTTTTTGACTCTTTCTAGAGGAAGATCCAAGACTCTAAACCAGACTGTAAATGAGTCTGCTTTGTGTATAGAATGCCACTTGCCTTTTAGCCCTCTACCACCAATGCAGCACAAGTCACAACTTTCTAGAGAAACTGCATTTTAGAACAACATTCTCTGGCAATCTCTAGGCACTCTCATCAATGGAGGAATTCTGCAATCTGGATCGAGACATTGAAGGTTCTGCCAAAAGCTGGAAAAAGTTTGTGGAGTCAGAGTGTCCCGAGAAGGAGAAGTTTCCCCAGGAGTGGAAGAACAAGACAGCCCTGCAGCGCCTCTGCATGATGAGAGCCATGAGGCCTGACCGGATGACCTATGCCATGCGGTAGGGGTCCGGGCACGGGCTCTGGGAAGGCATGTATAAGGACAATGTCAGGAAGAGCAGCCTGGCAGAGCTGTTCTTCAAGGCCATGTTCATATAGTAATGGGCACCTTTGCACTAAGACTAAAACCCATGAGACCAGTTACCTTGGGTATGCCATCTATTGTCTTAATGTCATAATAGAAAGTGTGGGAAGAAATACTCATCAATATCAACATTGAAAATAATGCCAGTCACCAGTAATATGACAAAAGATGAAGGGATCCAGAAGGGTCCTATATTTAGCATCACAGAAACAAAGTGAGGCGATTATAAATCTATGTTGATAACTGAATGACAGAGAATTAATAAAACTGTTTGACTTCTATTTTGACTTCTAACTTTTCCACTAAGTTGGATGATCGTCAGTTGAGTTTGTATGAGAGAAGATGGCAAGAGTGTATATCTGAAAGAGAATGGAAAAGGTTTGAAAGGGGGACTGTAGTTGGAGAGATGGTGAAGAATACCATGCAAATGAGAAGACCAGACTTAGATCTTCAGAACCCACATCAAAGCTAAATAAGTGTGACAGCTTTCCTGTAGCCCCAGTGAAACGGGCAGAGACAGGGAATTCATAGAGCAGCAGTTCTCAATTTGTCAGTCCTGACCCCTTTGGGAGTCAAATGACCCTCTCAACAGGAGTCACATATCAAATATCCTGCATATCAGATATTTACATTATGATTAATAACAGTTAATGAAAATAATTTTTTGGTTGGAGTCAATACAACATGAGGAACTATATTAAAGAGTAGCATTGGGCCAGATAGTGGTGGTGCACGCCTTTAATCCCAGCACTTGGGAGGCAGAGGCAGGTGGATTTCTGAGTTCAAGGCCATCCTGGTCTACAGAGTGAGTTCCATGACAGCCAGGGCTACACAGAGAAACCCTGTCTCGAAAAACCAAAAAAAAAAAAAAAAAAAAAAAAGAAAGAAAGAAAGAAAGAGAAAAGAGTAGCATTGGGAAGGTTGAGAGCTCTGCCCTAGGGTGAGCCAAAGTCAGCTAGTCAGAATGAGCAAGGTCTGGACACCAGTGAGAGACCCTGTCTCACTATTTAAGGTGGGGAGCTATTGAAGATGTTTAATATCAATTCTGGACCTCCAGAAGCACATGCACAAATGCACATGTATGTGTACTTATATGTATGTGTACCTACATGTGTGTGAACATCCCTACACGCACACATAATACATATGCAAAAGAAAGAACAGGGATCTGTGATAAATGAGAGAAAATGGGGAACAGAGATGTAGCCCAGTTGGTAGAGTGCTTACCTAGCATGCATGCAGCCCACAGTTAGATCCCAGCACCGTATAAGCTGGGCATGGTGGCACCAGCCTAGAGTCCCAGCACTCAGGAGATAGAGGCAGGAGGATCATCAGAAATTCAAGCCTATCCTCTGCTTAATAGCAAGTTTGAGGCCAGCCAGGGATACATGAGAGCCTATCTCAAAAGAGAGGAAGGTTCAGGAGAGAGGGAGAAAGCAGATGGTAGAAGAAAGAAAGGAAGGCAAGAAGAAATAAGAGAGAAGTATGGCCAGGGAAATTCATAGACTCCCAAGGCTACACTTGAATGGTGCCAGCAATCACCATTGGGTGATTTTGTTTCCCCCAGATATAGGAGTGAGAGGTACGTGGTTCCCAGACTAAAGTTCTAGTACCTTCAAAACGGTGAAAAACAAGTTGAGAAAGGCAAGCTAGGATATGATTAGAAGTCAAAGCCCAGGAAATCTACAGAAGTAAAAATTAGCTTAACAGCCACTTGAATGTGAAAGGTCTCATTGGTGCCATGAAAATATTCCAATACTGGACTGTCAAGAAGATTGCACAACTTGGTAGATTTATTTTTTTAAAAAAAAAATCAGTGGGTAATACACTTACATAAGTGAGTTTGTGGGGTGTTTATTATACCTCAAAACATTACTTTTTAAGTAAAGGAATTATAAGACACAAAATCTACACTAGATAGGAAGGAAGTGAGAAGAAAAATGGGCTAATGGGAAATCATCAGGGGGCCTGGAAACTGAAATTCCTGCACTTTTCATGACACTCCTTCAGACAAAGGTTTGTTGAGAAAAATGTTGGCAAGGTGCGAACTTGGAGCTATTCCTAACTCTTTATCCCCCCAATGAGCTTGAACATGCCTATTCATTTCTAGAAGCTTCCATTTTGCAAATGCTATTATTCTTTTGGACTGATATACATGCTTATCTCCTCCTGCAGAGATTTTGTTGAGGAGAAGTTAGGGAGCAAATATGTGATGGGAAGAGCACTCGATTTCGTCACCTCATTTGAAGAGTCGGGACCAGCCACTCCCGTGTTTTTCATCCTGTCTCCAGGGGTGGATCCACTGAAGGATGTGGAGAATCAAGGTAAGGAGAGCTTGGTTTGGAGACAAGGTTGCAGTAGTCCTGTGCCCTTGCGTTCTTAGGTCTCTTGCTTTTTCTTATCTACATTCAAGGTTTACTGTGCAAAACGATCTTCGCAGGCCAGACAGAAGCCAGTATAACTGATAAAGTAAAGCCACAGAATCATGTACCAGATAGAAGACTGGGTTTTCTTTAGCCATTCTGTTTAGTCCTGTGATTCGTGTTAAATTGGTATTTGTACATAATATAAGGCATCCAATTTTGTCCTTTGGTGGATAGCTACATAGTCTCGGGACAAGCTGTTGAAAAGGTTGGATGGTCTTGGAACCCTCGTCAAAGTTAAGATCATCCAGAGGGTGGGAAAAACGTGTCAGATGGCTCACAAATACCTAGAACTCCAACTTTGGGGGATCTGATACACTATTCTGGCCCCCACAGGTAACACACTTAGGATATGTCCGCACAGATACATATACATAAATAGAAACAACAAGAAATACTTTAATTTTTTAAGTTAAATTGATCATAAGTGTAAGAGCTTGTTTGGAAACTATTAATTCTATTCTGTTGATCTATGTGTTTATGTATGCTTATAGCAATACTGACTTTGGAACTTTATGGTAAATTTTTAAGTCAGGAAATGAGTCATCCAACATTTTTCTTTACTTTTAAGCCTCTTTTAGTTTCTTGGAGTCTCTTATGTTTCCACAGAACTTTTAAAACTAGCTTGTCAAGTTCTGCAAAAACTAAAGAAAAGTACATTCAGATTTCAGTGGGAATGGTTGTGATTCCCATGTAGGTAGACCAAGGACATGTGGCCACCTTACCAATATCAAGTGCATTAACACATGAACAGGGATCATCCTTCCATGTTTTTAAAATTTAGTTTATTTTAACAGTGTTACATAGTATGCAGTGCATACACCTTGCATTTGTCTTGATTCTATTATATATAAAATTTATTCTCTTAACTATAGTTTCACCACTAGTGAAATTTTATATAGGAACTTCTATTAGAAAAGTTGCTAAACTTATCTGTTGATTCGAGTGTTTTTTTTTTTTTTTTTTTTTTTTTTTTTTTTTTTTTTTTTTTTTTTGGTTTTTCGAGACAGGGTTTCTCTGTATAGCCCTGGCTGTCCTGGAACTCACTCTGTAGACCAGGCTGGCCTCGAACTCAGAAATCTTCCTGCCTCTGCCTCCCAAGTGCTGGGATTAAAGGCATGTGCCACCACTACCTGGCTGATTCTAGTGTTCTTATGACTGAGATGCCTAAGATTTTCTAGATACTGGGTTCTGTATACATACCACATATATACACACACATACACATGTGCACATATCCACACATGCACATAAACACATATGCATGTACACACACAATTTTCTAGATAGAAGACTCTGTCCTCCACAAGTCGAGATAATATCTTTTATAATCTTAATGCTCTTTGTTTCCTTTTTCTTTCCTAATTGTCCTGGTGAGAATTTCAGGATGTTAAATAAAAGTGGCAAATTTGGGTATCTTTATCTTGTTCCTAATCTTAGAAGGTAGCCATTGAGCTTGGGCTTTCTAAACAGGAAGGTCTAATAGTAAAAGTTGAATCTCCTTGCCATTTTATGCCTATTCCATGTTTCTATTTCTCACTGAGTTGGTTTCATTCCAGGCCTTTGTTCGCTTCCTCATAGCCATATATAGGATCTATGTATTAAACTGTTTAGTTCTTCTATGGTATATATCTTAACTAGTGTAAAACTTAGGAGGGGGTGTGCATGCATGCATGTGTGTGTATGTGTGTGTGTGTGTGTATGCACACGGGTGTGTACATGTGTGTGCATGCAGGTATGTGTCCATGTGAATGCATGTGTGTGTGTGCAGGTCAGAGGTCAACCTCAGATGTCATTTCTCAGGAGCCATCAGTCTCAGTTTTTGAGACGAGGTCTTTGTGTTGGCTAAGAATAGCTCCTACAGGCTCATGTGTTTGAATACTTGGTCCACAGTTGGTAGGACTATTTGAGAAGGATTTGGAGGTGTGGCCTAGTTGGAGGAGGTGTGTCACTGGGGTTGGGCTTTGAAGCTTCAAAGCACTTGTGCCATTCCCAGTGTACTCTCTGCCATTCCTAGTATATTCTTTACCCCCTATTTATGAAACAAGATATGAATTCTTCTCAGCTGCTGTCTTACCTTCACTCCACTACTACAGACTCTGAACCTCTGGAACTGTCATTCAATTGAATTCATTCTTTTATAGGTTGTCTTGCTTAGGGTGTCTTATCACACAATAGAAAAGAAGCTAATACAGTCTGCCATTGGCCTGAAGCTCACTGACCAGATGAGGCTAGCTGCCCAGTGAGCCCCAGGGATCCTCTGCCTTCCCAGCAGTAGGATTATAAGCATGTACCAACACACCTGTCTCTTTTATGTGGGGTCTCTGAATAGAACTCAGGTCCTCATGTTTGGAGGGCAAGCACTTAATCACCTAGGCCATCTCCCCAGCACCAAAGCAATATTATACTCTACAAATTTTAGATAATTCTTCTTAATTTCCCACTACATAAGCTAAGGATTTCATGTTTCAGCTATGAAACTGTGATTTTATTTTTACACAATCAAAGCCAAGTATATGGTCATTTTCCTGTTAATATCATTAATTCTATACATACCAGATCTAATACATTCACATTTAAGCTTGAAAATAATAAATATCCCCATCTTAGTCAATAGAAAAATCCCCCTCTGAGACAGAGGACAAAGCACATGAGCATGATGTTGGGGAGTAGACACATAGGACACTGGTGTATGTAGAAGTCAGAGGGCAACTCCAGGAGTAGATGGAGTCTTTATCCACTAAGCTATCTCACTGGTCTACTTATTTAGGGTTTCTATTCCTATGTTAGAACACCATAACCAAAAGCAACTTTGGAAGTTTGGAACCAAACTCTGTTTGGTTTGCTCTTTCATATCACAATTGACCATCAAGGCAGTCAGGGCAGAAACCTGGAGGCAGGAGCCAAAGCAGAGGCTATGGAGAAATGCTGCTTAGTGGCTTGTTCTTCATGCCTTGCTTCTCCACATGCTTTCCTAAACCATCCAGGACCACCTGCCCAGAGCTGTCACCACCTCCTGTGGGATGGGCCAGGACCCATATCCATCATCAATCAAGAAAATGCACCACAGGATTCTCCATAGGCCAATCTGATGGGGGTTGGGGGCATTTTCTTGATTGGGGTCCCATCTTCCAAAATAACTCTAGCTTGCAGCAAGTTAACATAAAAACTAGCCAGCACACCCACTTTCTCTACTTTCTGGTTCGATGTCATGATTTCTAGCTATTCTCAGAAGAACTTTTTTACAAAGAGTACAAATCATGAAAAGTTCCACTTTGCTTCATATGTAAATGGAGATTTTCTTTGAGAGCTTCCAGTTTTTTTCTGGAGTTGCAAATTCCCTTGAGAAGAGAAATAAATATTATTTATAATTCTCACTAGCTTCTTACTCATTCTATGTATTGAAAGGTATTTCCTCTTTACTCTAGAAGACATTCTTACTACAATTATTAGCATCCATTACAAAATGAACGAATTCTATTTTAGCTTTATAGAAAGCTGATATCCCTGGGCTTATTTTCTTGATCTTCTACTTTAATCATATAAATATATGTATTTATATAAATCATATAGAACTCATTTATATTATAAAAGAATGGCAATAACTCTAGTAAGAATGCCTTCTAGAATTAAAAAAAAGAGAATGCCTTTCAATACATAGAATAAATAAGAAGCTACATAGGTATAGATATGGGTGTGTGTGTGTGTGTGTGTGTGTGTGTGAGAGAGAGAGAGAGAGAGAGAGAGAGAGAGAGAGAGAGAGAGAGTCAGTCTTAGTCAGGGTTTCTATTCCTGCATTCCTGCACAAACATCATGACCAAGAAGCAAGTTGGGGAGGAAAGGGTTTATTGAGCTTACACTTCCATGCTGCTGTCCATCACTAAAGGAAGTCAGGACTGGAACTCAAGCAGGTCAAGGAGCAAGAGCTGATGTAGAGGCCATGGAGAGATGTTACTTACTGGTTAGCTTCCCTTGGCTTGTTCAGCCTGCTCTCTTATAGAACCCAGGACTACCAGCCCACAGATGGTACCAACCACAAGGAGCCCTCCCCTCCTTGATCACTAATTGAGAAAATGCCTTACCCCTGGATCTCATGGAGGCACTTTCTCACCTGAAGCTCCTTTCTCTGTGGTAACTCCACCTTGTGTCAAGTTGACACAGACCTGCCAGCACAGAGTGAGACCACTTATTCCCTATTTTCTACCTTCATTTTGCTAGTACACATCATCAGAAAATAACACTTCTGGACCTGGACCCTTGTTTGACCCCAAATTTGTTGGATAGTTTTTCTGGATAAAAAATAATTTCTACTGAGAACTTTGGCTATATGGCTTTGTTGTGCTCCAGAAGCCAATTTTGCTTCAGAGCAAAATTTTCACTCAGAGCATATATCATGGTTTTTTGGGGTTTTTTGGGGTTTTTTGGGGGGTTTTTTTGGTTTTGGTTTTGGTTCTGTCAGTGACCCATTTTTATCCCCCAGGAACATTGAGATCACCTGCTTTTTCATGAGCTGTGTTTCCCTGCAGGTCCTTTTCGCTCACCTCTCAGTATGTCTGTTCAAGGAAGGGTCACACTTTTCTTAGCTTTATTCCATTGCTTTTGGTAAATGCCACCATTAGTTACCAAAAGGGAGTCATTTTAAACAGTCTTTCCCCTACCCTATCAAATTACCTATCAAATTGTCTCGATTTTAGTTTGAATTTCTGCTGAATAGCCACAATCTCTCACTTGGATTATCAAGATTACCTCCTGACTGCTATCTGGCCTCCTCCCCCTGAAATCCTTTGCTACTCTGTGACCAGAGTTGCCTTGCTAAATCCTCAAATCCTTTAACATTACACTCCTTAAAGCTTTCGTGTGGACTCCCATCATCCTGAAGGTTAAGTCAAATACCCTTCACATGATTGATGCAGCCTACAGGGACTGGCCTCTCTGTCCGGCCTTGGTTCTTGCCTGCACTAGACTCACTCTTTTAGATTCCTGGACATATTTTGGACATTTTCAGCAAATGGCTCCTTTCATCTGAAATATTCTCAGCAGCACAGAACTTACGCATCCTGCAAAGATCAGCCTGACCCCATCACTGCATGACCACTTGGTTCCCCAGTACCTTTCTTCGTAGCACTCTGCATGTTTGTGCCACAGCACTTAATACAATCTTAAGTTAATCCCTCTTTCATTGCTGGATTTTACATTTGCACACCTGCCTGCCACTAAGATCCTTGAGGTCAGAAACCATGTCACTTTGGTCCTCATCTTACCAGGGTCTCACAATGAGACTAGCACAGAGAATGTACTCAGGAAATATTCGTTAAATAAATCAATGAACTAATATCATAAGGCTTTGTCATCACCGTGGTATTCTTTCTTTCACCTGTTTACATGTTCTTTCTATCGACGTCCACACGTTTAGGGAGCCTGCGTTCCTTCTATCCACTGGGACTTTGTTGCTGTCAGATGAATACACCTAGTTTCCTCATTTTCACTCACCGTTCTCCCTTTGAAAGCGTTCATATGCTCCATTCCTGAGCAATTTTGTTCTTAGCCAATTGACCTCCAACTATTCCATCACGTTATTTGAAGCTTCCTGTCATCTCAGGCACATTGTCTATCTTTGCTTTGCCTCAGCCTTGCCCTTGGCTTTATTTGAATGCATACTTCTAGAAGCATATTGCTATTCATCAACGGGAGACCACTTATGCACCTGTGCCCGCTCTCTTCTTGCCTCCCTCCCTGACTTCTTGGTGGTTTGATTTATTTTCTAATTTGCCCATTTAGGCATGGATTCTGAGGGACTACATATTTCCCATTTCTTAACTCTAACCAGTTTGCCTGATGAGCCCCGGTTCTCATTTGGAATCCACAGAGCTGACCCAAGCAGTTTCCCCCAATCACCCTTGGTGCTGGCATATTAAGTACTGTTTCCTTGCTTGGTTTCACAGTATGTGTAGCAGGTAGTTCATCATATCCCTCTGCTTAGACTCTTCAAATATTAATATCCCCTCACATCCTTAGGCAGCTGAGTTTAACTCACTCATTGCTTTCCTTCTTTGTTTTACTGTTTTGTTATCTGGGTAGGTTTTTTAAAAACCCAAAAGTGAGACTGAAGATTTGTTTCCTTGTCTTCATTACTCCTCTGCTAAAATGCAGGTGCCCTAGTACTAACAGAGTGACGAGTCTGCTTAGCAGACATGATTCTTAGCTTACTTCCAATCCTTGGCTAGGAGTCTATACTTCTCTGGTACTTTGCTCCACTCAGATTCCTCCAGACTGTCTCATCCTGAACACTGTGGGACAGGAGAGAAAAGAGAGGAGGAGAAACAAGGACAAGGAGGTGGGAAGGGAAGGAGGAGGAGGGGAGGAGAGGAGGAGGAGGGAAGAGGAGGAAGAAGAGGGAAGGGGAGGGGGAAGGATGGGGAAGAGGAGGAGGATGGAGGAATAAGGGACAAACAGCAGAATGGGAACAAGGACTAGGAGGAGGAAAGAACTGGATCCATGCTTCTTGGTCTCTGTTTGAACATGAACTCTCCCACTCCCACTGTGTACATCTCTCCTTGATTACTGGGATTAATCCCTTAACAGCACTTTGATTTTGCTGGTCCCTCTCTCTTTTCTCAACACTTTCTTTGCACATTTATTTTCTCTCTTTTCCCCTTGTTTTCTCTCACCCAACATGCCTTCCCAGCCCCTCGGGTAACTGTGAAGATAAAATGAAATCTCTGATGTGAAAAGACTTTGAAAAGTTAAAAACAAAGCAGGGTGTACAGCACAACAGCGCCAGAGACACAGCTTTTGTTCTCTGAGGCAGCGCCGTGTGCTCCTCGCTTTGCCTCCTGTCACATCTTTCAAAGCCAGCTTCATCTTCATCCTCACACAGACCTCGTCTCTGGTCTTTCTCTCACACATGTGTAGCATGATCTTGCTTGGTCCCCTTTCTCCTTTGTCCAAGTACTTGGCTTGAGAAAATGAGTTCAGCTGCTTCTATTTTGTGATCAGAAAGTAGCTGTCTATCTCACCTTTGGCTCCTTCCAGGTCTCTTGTGTGTTCAGGATGGTAAGCTCACATATATTAAGGTAAGCTGCCACACGATAAGTTCAAAGATGAAGGTTTCGCCCTTGGTAGCCAGATTATCAATATGTTGCTTAGGTCTCTGACCATGTTCCTAGCCCCATTCTCTTTCTGTTGGAAACAGTGAAATTCGGGCTAGACTGATCTCTAGGGAGCACCGTGAAGACGAATGGAGTATGGTTTTGTGATTGCAAGTTCATGTGCCAGGGAGCAGGAGGGTGAAGAGACAGAAAAACTGGAGATAAAGAAGACAACATTTAAAGAACAGAGTGATAGGCAGAAGGGGGAGCCCCTTCTATTAAAGAGGAATGTACAAGGGAAGAGACAGTGGCAAGCAACTGAAGGGTTCTTTCCACCGGAGGCATAGGAGAAAGTGGAACATTTGGCTGGCAACCGGAAGGAGGCTTAAAAACAGAGAGGAGGGCTGACATTGTTAACATCGGAAAACATGAAAAGCTTCCCCAATAGCTCTGAGGCTGAGGGCCTCACCAATTCATTAAAGGCATTATTTGACTTTCTCGTTTAGTAATGTTTGGGTTCACATAGCATGAAGGTATCTAAAGGTCTCATAAGGAAGACATAGAAGGAAACAGTGGAGATGAAGATTTCGTAAGATCACGGTTCGAATTCAGCATCATTGGGTCCATAGTAAACGAAATCAAAATGGTAAAGGTGAAGAATAGAGAAAATAGAGGACCCGGTAACCCGGACATTTGATTGAAGTAGAGTGGAGAAGGAATCAGAGTGAACCTGGGAGTCAGCTGCAACAGTCTTGAGGCAACATAAGCATAGTGGCCCACGCCTTTACTCCCAACTGAGGCAGGGGTGTTTCTGTGAGTTGAGGTCAGCCTGGTCAATCGATAAGTTCCAGGACATCCACCCGGGACTACACAGAGAAAACCTGTCTCGGGGCAGGGGCCAGAGGTGGAGAATAATAGCTGAGCTATGCAAGAGTTCTCAGTGATGGGAATGGCCTGGGTGCAGCCCTTGAGAGGGGTAGCAGCAGTGGTGGAAAGGTAAATTTTCTAACGTTGAAGAAAGTGAGGAGGCATGAACACAAATGTCAGCCAACTTGTCAATAATGGCATTGATGACAACGATGAAACGGGGACCAGGCCAAGCCCCTCATAAAAATCAGTGTCACCAGGAAGCTGGGAGGAAATGCAGAACACAAAAATTAATAGCCAAAAAGCACACACAGCAAGAAGCCAGAGAATTGTAGAAAAGCATTCCCCTGTCTCAGAACACCATTAGTATGTGGCACATAAGAGTGGGCTTCTGGAGCTGTGGGATCCTCACAGAGACTGGAGGGAGATGAAGTACCTAGGAGAAGCTCAGTAGGGTCTATAGTATTTGAGATGACATGGCCATCTACAATGGCAGACAGGTCAGAAAATAGGAGAGTGGGTCACACACAATAAGACAAGGAAACGGAAGTCATACTGCAAAGCAGCATGAATGTGAGCCCCAAAAGTGCGTTGATACCTTGGGAAACTTGCTAATGCCCTCCACGTTATCTATGAGCCTCACCACTGCCAATGAAAAGACTCCACAAGTTCACCTCGTACATACCACAAGGCTCATGTCTGATAGAGTCATAGTCAGCTGAGTCCTGAGTAAACAGAACCCCATCAATTGTCCCCCTTCCTACCATTTACAAGATCCATTTCTTTCTTGTCAGCCTGGATTAACACAGATTGATCCAAGCTGGCTCTGCAGGGCCAGGCTTTGATTCACCACGACCCCTCCAGTCTGGAGTTTTCCAACTAATCTTTATTAAGCACCTCGTTCCCTATATCCTTCTCCAGCAAATAAAGGGAATAAATAGGCTCCTTTGTGAACAAAGCATCGTGGAAGCCATCTAATAATCCCCACATCTGTTATCCTGGTGTTTGCTCTGCAGTTAGTTGCTTATCTCCCTGGCTCTAAAGCTGACATCAATTGCTTGCCAGCTAGGATTTATCGAGTTTAATAAAGGTATTTCTTGGGTTCATCTCAGTCTAATCTATAATAACTATTTCTCAATATAAAAGGTCCTCATCCTACTTGAATAAGGTTGAAGAAGGACACACAGACATTTTAGTATTTAAAAGAAATATCCAATATTTACTGTTTTCTTTTTGAAACTTTCTCACACGAATTATCAAATTATATCTGTAATTTTAGTTCTTCTGAAAGTAAATTTTTTATACAGATTCATATTACTTTCCTCTTTTTAACTTATCTTCCCCCTAATCTATTTTGCCTTCCCAGAAAAAAAAAATTGTTCAATGATTCCTTCACAATATTACACAGTTTTATGATCCTTTTATATAAAGAATGGCATATACCTTTCCCAAACTTTATTGGGTTGTACTAACAGCTAATGAGTAAAGAGAATTGGTCCTCTATATTAAGGTCATTTTTTAGGTTCTGTTTTCTTTGGGCTTGAAAAGCAACCCCATGGCATTGTCTTTGCCTCTGCAGCGTGTCTATGATATTTTGTTGTTGTTGTTGTTGTTGTTGTTGTTGTTGTTGTTGTATTGTTGTATCTTGTTTCTTACACTACTAGCACAGTATAATGCTCACACCAACCCTGTTCTTGTTCTGTGTCTTTCTTCTCTCTACTTTCTTATATGAAAGAATGGCACAAAGCTTCTCATAGGTGGTGAATAGTAAAGGAGGAGGCTGAGAGAGGAGGAGCCAGGACTGACTAAATGCTGCTCACACCTTCCCGGAAAGTCCCAAAGAAGACTGGGTATACTCAGAAGACAAAGAGACCCAGAAGAGACCTTACCCATATGACTACCCTTTTATATCAGCACTTTGTTGTTAGTGGGCCAATGCTCAGTCATCAAGTAGGGACTGTGTAAGAGAACACCGACAATCCCACATCATTCTTGAGGGTTAGCTGAAGAAGCAGGGGTAGGGTGATTTGGAAGTGGACAAAGGTTTCCCTTTCTCTGGGATTGTCCATCTGAAAGATTTAGTCTCCTCTGATGGGGGAAAAATGTGATTCTTGAGTGTGGATCCAAGCATACCTCGATTTGAGGGATGACAAATAGGGGCGGTTGTTAGGAACAGCGGCACAGATGATAGACTCAAGAAGTGATACTAAATTCCATGCTTATTTTAGGAAAGAAACTCGGATATACATTCAACAATCGGAACTTCCACAACGTGTCCCTAGGGCAAGGACAAGAGGTAGTTGCTGAGGCTGCACTGGACCTGGCTGCTAAGAAAGGTCACTGGGTGATTCTACAGGTACAGTCCCTCTGCCCAGATCTGAATCAGCCTTGCCTCTCTGCCTATTCAGGCTGTATCCCATAGACTCTGGGCTTCCTAAGCCCTCTGACTCTTACCCACCTGTTCCTCCATGTCTCCCGCCACTTGACTTCCTACTTTTCTCTGACCCTCCTGAATCTCACATCCTCTTCCCAAGACCTCCTCCAGTAACTCTTCCCCACACTCATTCTACCATTGTCTCCAAACAGTTCTGAGTTCCATGCAAAAAAGGAAATAGATTCCACTCTGATTACCTGATCAAGAAATTAGCATTTGATTAAAGGCCACAGTAGCTGGACACTTTCAACTACTGATCTCTTCCATGAATGCCATGGTGCTTTACTCTGTGATGCTTTCCTGCTGTGTTTATATGGTGTGAGTCACCTACCCATAAAACTAAAACTTAGCCTCTCCACGGGGAGCTCATGCTGGCATCTGGAAATGTGAAACCCTACTGCTGTGATTCCATGGAACAAGAGTGAGGGGGAGAATCTGACTTTCACTCTTCCACCAAAGCCTGTCCCCCATGCAGCTCATTTAGAAACTGTAGCTGAGTCAGAATAACAGGTTTATTCTTTCCTCTTAAAGCACTCTGCAGTCAGTCCTATCAGGACTGATTTGTTAGGACATGTTCTTGCCAAATTTCCCTAGAGAAAAATGATGTTTCTTATTTACTTTTACCATCAAGATCACTGCCTCAAACTGTTCAACAAAACCTCTGAGGAAGGGGTAGAGAGATGACTCAGTGGTTAAGAGTGCTTGCTGTTCATTCAGTGGACCACAGCTCCATTCTTAGTACCTATGTCAGGTAGCTCATAGAATATGAACACATACTCTCTCCCCCCCCCGCCCCACATACATAAAAATAAAATCATTTTTGAAAGCCTATTGGGTGTGGGAGAGTAACCAGAGAGTAACAGGGATGGTACATATGATTAAAATATGTCACATGCATTTTTACAAGCCTGTTGGGTGACAGAATTAATGAGGAAACTAAAGAAAGACTAACTGCAAAAGCCAGTCATCCACCCATCCTGACTTCATTACCAAGAGCTTCATCAATCCCCTGATTACTCACTCCCCCACATCTTGCTACTGACTTCTCCTTAATTATACTTTTATTTATGGGGAGCCCAGCAGCTGAAAGATCTGCCATTCCCTGAAACTCCCTTTTTTGGGAGCAGTAGGAATCCCAGGAGAAACAGCAACAACAGCTGGAGTCCCTGCGTCCTCCATGTGCTGGGCGATACAGTCCCCAAGTCTGTAGATTCATCTGCCAGGAGACCTGCTCCTGGTCAATGGAGACTAAAGGAACCCAGCCTCCTGGTATGGTGATCAGAGTCCATTTCTAAAACTGGTTCTGCCTCCAACAATGTTTCTCAGACAAAGAGCTGAGTTTCCTTCCTTGGCACCCACTGGCTACCCCGTACCCCCACATCACGTGTTGAGGTGGTTTCTGAGCTCTAAGTCTGAACTTAAAACCTCCTCTTTAATCCTTGGTGACAGAGCATCCCCAAGGGAAACAGTTCCTCTGGATAAGACCTAGCTACCTGAAGGCTCCACTTTTACTATCTAGTGAAGCATCATAGGTATTGACTACACATGACATGTTTGAACTGCAGACTGGGGGTGGAAGAGAAAGGCTCCTCAAAACTTATATCTTCCTGAGACTCCTAGACATTCTGGTTTCAATATTTACCTGATGTTGCCGAGGGTGATGGCACTCAACATGCAACCCCAATAGGCAGGAAGATCTTGAGTTTGAGGCCAACCTTGGCTACCTATCATGTTCCAGGCAAGCATGGGCTATACAATGAGAGCCTGTCTCAATTTCCTATCCCAAAAAAGTTCCTGGGAAAGGGAAAAACAACAGTGAAATTATTCTTCTTTCAAAATGTATAGAGGGGACAGTATTAACCCTTTTAAGAAGAGTTTGGCATCAATGATCAAGTGCTTCTGAGACCTTGAGACATTGAACTCTTGCTCCAGTCACTGTTCCTCCACTGGATCTAACGACTGTTCCATCTCACATCACCTTGGGGAAAGCTGCTAAAGGTTGCAACCAAGAACAGTCAGTAATCTTTGCCAGGAGCACTGGCTTCCTAGGACCTGAGGACCCAGCCAAGGCTCAGGAGGTCTCAAATCTTCTTGTCTGATAGCTGTTCATTGAGCTTCCCCAGTTCTTAAAGTCCCAGGGATCCTTGAATACCCCCTTCCAGTGTTCCTTCCACAGGAAACTGGTCTTCCTCTCAGCACTACCCTGCTCTGCCCTCTTCTGTGGGGACTTACAGCTCTGTATCACCTACCCAATCGCTGATTGCTAGCTTGCTTATATTACTACCAAACAGGAATGCTGGCTCTCCAGAAAGCCCACTGAACTCCGCTTCAATCATGTGATTCTAAATGAACTCCTCAACAATTTTTCATTTCACCATCTGCTACTAACCCTCACATAGCAGTTTCCAGCATAAAGAGCCCTTTCAAATTCATTGCCTATGGGTCTTTGCAGCAACTATGAAGTGTGGCGAGCATGAATTGTTAACTTTTCTTTCTATAGAAGCCAAAGCAGCAGAGGCCAGATTACTGTGGTCCTTGTACTGTGCTCAGTGTTGATCTGTGTATTTAAGGCTCTGAAAGCCTACTTGCTCAAATATTGATTGAGGAGCCTTTATTTGTTCCTCATAATGAAATATATTGCCATGAAGCCACGGAACCTACTTACTAAAGGAAAGGTGACGTCTCCAAATGAGTGTGAAGAACTAAGTCTCGATTTAAAAAAAAAAAAAAGGCAGGAATCAGATTTTGGAACAAAAGACAGGCTCAAAAGCTAAACAGAGAAGCCCATTGATGACAGAGAGTTAGGGACCTTTGTGGGCCATTGACAGCAGTATCTCCCTATGTCTTAGGGAGATAATTTTGTTGACAATTAGAAGAATGGTTTGGTGAGCAGAAAGCTTGGTAGAGAGAGTTTGAATCTTTACCTTTCAAACTTAAACATGTATATATCGTACTGGCAGATCCCATTAAAATATGCTGAGTCAGTAAGTCTGAATGGGGCCTGAGATTGTGCTCCCAGAAACTGCGGCCATGTTCATCCCTTCTGGTTCTCAGGGGTTCAAATAATCCAGGCAGTAGAGAATTAGACTTAAAATGTAATAGCATTTTAGACTCAAAGTATAGTCCCTGTAACCACAGTAAGGTATCATCTGGGAGGTTCCTGGAAATATAAATAGCCATTCTCGCTGTCGACTCAGAAGCTACAAGGAAGGTCCAGCATTCTGTGCTTTAAGACATCCTCCAGGGGATTCCCATGCAGTTGGGTCTGAGAATACAAACGCTAGGTTTATGATTATCAAAGGACAGAGTTGAATTGCATGATCCTAGAGGGGAGGGTCACCATTACTGGGTAACTCTATGCTAATTACGGCTATGAATTACCTGGCAATCTAGGTATAATTAACTCTATTGAATGCTTTAAAATGTATGTTGTAGGTCAAGGGCACAGCTAAGTAATAAAGTACTTGCCTGGCATGTGTGAGACCTAAGTCCAATCCTTAGCACCACCACAAACAATAACTGTACAGCCAAAGGTAGTTAAGTATTACATTGTATCTATTTTATTGCAATTTTAAAAAAACCTGAAAGCTAAATCCAAACAATGGCAACTCCAATAGTCATGCTAACATTCCTAGACAAAAAACAAAACAAAACAAAAAACAACAAAAAAACCCCACCTATAGGTAACTAGCACCACTGCTAACTCAGCAGGCTATATTTACATATTTATGCTTTTGTATATGTATGTGTGTTCATAAGAACAATAATCATAGGGAAAGGCCATGAATTTGAGAGTATGGGAAGGATTAGAGGGAGGAAGGGAAAGGTGAAATGATGTAATTATATATAAAATTTTAAAATTATCAAAAAAATAATGAAGATAATGAAAGCTGCCTACCTGATAACTGTTTACTGCTAATAGATATAAGCACATGTCTACTTGGGTCTCTTTCCTTCCCAACAGAACATCCACCTGGTGGCCAAGTGGCTCAGTACCCTGGAGAAGAAACTGGAGGAGCTCGGGGAAGAAAGTCACCCAGACTTCAGGGTCTTCATCAGCGCCGATCCTGCACCCTCCCCTGAGGGCCACATCATTCCCCAGGGCATTCTGGAAAACTCCATTAAGATCACCAATGAGCCCCCCACAGGCATGCATGCCAACTTACACAAAGCCCTGGACAACTTCACTCAGGTACTGGCTGGGAGGGAAGGGGTAAGGGGCACCCTACCCCACAAAGGGCCAATTCAAATCCAATAGGAGAAATGTGTGCCAGGGGCTACCATCAGCATTGACTGATGTGGGCAAATGTGCACCCTCTTACACTGACTGCTACCCAGTGCCCACTCAGTATTGCCCAGCTCGTAGTTTCTAGCTATATCTCAAGGAGCTGAAGGTAGGGCCTTTCTTTAGCAAGAAGGGGAAGTTTCATGTAAGTCCGTTAACTAATATTTCAAAATGAAAAAGGAAACATTGTTACACTTCTAACTGATCCGAAAACACACACTTATTGGCTAAGCACTCTCTCTTCAAGTAGGAGAAGGATGCACACTCCTTCAGCTATCATTACTGGCTAGCTGCAGCAAAGGGATGAAATAGTCTAGATGTTGGGAAGTAGGAAGCTGGGTTTGGGCTGTATGCAAATGTTCCAGGAATAAAGTATGGCCTCTGGATTGGGAGTCATACCTGTGGACTTGATGAGAATGCAAATCCCCCTGCCCTGCTCCAGAAACCAAGGCTCACCCTGAGAGCACTGTTCTAGAGAGAATCAGAATATCAAGGCTCAGGGCTCAAGGGCATTTCCACAACTCCTGTTACTTGTAATCTAAGAATCGAGCTGTGGAGGATTTATTTAAAGCCTAGTCTAGGAGGAAAATAATAATAATAATAATAATAATAATAATAATAGATATATATGTCATATATATGACATAAAAGTAGAAGACAGATTGAGAGGAAGGGAGGACAATGGTGAAAGAGAAAGAAATGGGGAGACCAAGAGAGAATAATAGAAGAATAAAGACAAAACAAGGCGTGTTTTCTGTCATATGCAATGTGTGTGTACCTGTGCATGTGTGCACACACGGGTGTGTCTGTCTGTATCTGTATGTAACAAGAAAGCAGAGGAAGGACAGGGGCCTGTGAGGGAAGAGAGACACAGGCAGAGGCAGTGGGACAAGAGACTATGAGAAAAATACAATGATATATACACGTGAAAGTGTCATAATTAGGCCCATTATTTTGTTTGCTAATCAAAAAGATTAAACCTTTTTAAAACTCCAGAGCCAAGCCCATGGGTAGCCGAACCCTTCTGTGCCGAGTCTGCAGCTCAGTCCTCTCCTATCATTTCACATTGCTTCTCCCTTGGGAAGGGAAATACAGGAAGATAGGGCCAAGGGACCATCTTGAAGCCCCAGTGAGCATTGTTAGTATATTCAGAGAAGCTTCTAGGAACTATCAGAAGGGTCTTTCTCTCTGATGACACCAATAAGTCTGTTTTCCAGTCATGCTAACTAACATGCATGTCCAATCCAGGAACTTTAAGTGGGCCATTCCACACAGCAAGTCCCCAGCTAGCCCGTACTAACCACTAGTAGTACTAGCCCGTGGGGCCTGGTTTAATGTACAACATGGGAAAGGCAATAGCAAAGTCTCAAAAGGTGTAACCCCATGTTGCACTCACAGCATGGAAGTCACGTGGTCTGAAGGGGGAACTTCCACAAAGGCTCCAGAAGCAAAGCCTGCCTGTTCTCCTTTTTCATGTCCTCTCCTACCTAGCTCCAATACCCAGTGCCATCTGACAATGAGGGACACTACATACCCAGTGCCATCTGACAGTGAGGGACACTACAGGAGGTGTTGAGTTATTTTAGCTTGAAATTCCCTGCCCACTGCAAACAGGACAGAAGCTAGGGTATTCCCCTAGCCAGGGGGCTCTTTCTTTACCTTCTCTCAGGTAATTAAACTTAATCAAATTCCTGGGTACACTATGTCAAGTGCAGAGACAAACCTCTAAATGTCTATCTTTAATATTCTTCATTTAGAGGATATACATGCTCAAGTCCACACCCCAATAGAGAAGTCTTGCTCTCAGTAGTGCTGGGTAGACAACAGCATCATGTGTTGTCTGTTTTCCCACAGTCTTTTTTTCTTTAACACAGAAGTTGGAGGATATGAATGTAACCCTGTGGTAGGGTACTTTGCCTCCCTTGAGCAAGGCTCTGGCTTCAATCCCCAGTGCTAGGAAGGACAGGGATGGGGGCTGGAAGAGGAGAGGCTGGGAGAGGAGGAAAGCATTAGAATGTACTTAGCTGCACTAGACCCACGGTCCCATCTGCAAACCATTCCCAGCTGTCCTGCCTTGAGGGTCTTGGACAGTTGAAAGGTGGTGGATCCTCACCTGCTGTTCCCCCTTAAAAGGAAATGATCTGGAGTAACCACACTTAGCTTCCTCTTCACAGCCAGGCAGGGGGCCATTGTCCCTGAGCTTTGCTCCCTGCACTCCTGATGACCAGTCTTGGATGGTGTACAAGTAAGATTAAAGCTGAAGAGACAGTCTCTCTGCCTGCTTATGCTGTTCCTGCCTCAAAAGGTTCACTCCCTGTTTATAGCACCGAGAGAGACTCATTCTGAGAACAGATTCGTGTGGCTGTTCATTGTTTACAGCAGAAGGCTGTGTAAATTCACCCTGCTTCCCAAGAACCCCATTTAACCATGTGAGGGATAGATTCCTTGGCACCCTTTTACTCCCTGCTTCCCTGATAGTTACATTATTTGGGGGTCGCTGTTTTATTCTGACTTTTATGTGAATGTATCACTGTCAGCCAATCTTGGCATTAAAGGTATTTGTGCTGAGAGGCATTTTCCCACAGAATTTTTCTTTCCCAAATGCGTAAGGAGTAACAAAGCATCCTATAGTTTATGGAGAATTGTTCTATCTATAAAGGAGTTGTTAAAGTTTTACAAGGCAGTATTTTATCCTCTATACCACCTCTGACCCAGTGAGGGCACCAACCAAAGAGGTACCACGTGTTCAGGAGGAATGTCTCCATGGGAACACTGGCATGACCAGAAGAAGCTCCTGCAGTCTGGTTTCCCCTGTGGCCCCTTCCCTGTGTGAACACAGCCTACAGTGGTTCCTAGAACAAGTATCAGGACTGAGCAAATTCAGTGGTGGGAGCCTTGCAAGCACCTTCTCGGGCTCTGGCTGCCACATCTTGCCCCAAAATGAACAGAAAGAATCTCATTCAGAGAAACTGTTACTTCAGAAGATCCAGAGACTGCCTCCCCACTGTCCCTTTAAAATGCAGGCTTACCCCTGTCATCCATCACCAACATCCTCCATAAGGTCCACAAAGCAGGACCTCACTGACTTCCTCTAAACCAGCACTTGCTTCTTTCTTTCCTTCTCTCAGTCCATTCTTTCCTTTGTTGTGGGCCCCATATCTGCCCTCCACATGCTCTGTGGTCATGCCCCCCTCCATACTGTTTGCTCAGCTTCATGGTGGATCATTCCTTCTCAGGAGGTAGGGACAGTAGGGAGCAGGGAAGCGCAGGGATGGTACAGCATCTCCCACTTCTGTGAGTCTGGTTCCCATCCCCTCCCTCCTTTCAGAAGCTTTGCAGTACAGAAGCCAAGGGTTTCTTATCACGTAGACAGAAGAACACATTCTTATTCCATGACAGGCAGGAAAGGACAGTTTATAAGTGAGGTTGTAAGGGTCCCCACCTACACGGGACACAGTGACATTCCTAGAATAAGTAAGACATTCATATCCACAGAACCTCTGCTGCTGTCATTAGCTATGCTCAGGTACCTAAACAGTTAATCTCTGTGCACAAGGTTAAACTATAGACAAAACATACTGTCAACAGAATGTAAACTTTAACTCAAAAACGCTGAACTGAAACCTAGCTTTCTGCACATCTGCCTCCAGCCTGGACCCCCACCTTGTCTCACCTCAATATGATAACTAGTCCCTTCACTGTGCATTACACCATAAATATGACGTACCATAATCTTACCCAGTGTGAACCCCAATCTTCACCATGCCCTGGCCTACCCAGGTAAGGAGAACTGTATCGGTACTGTTAATGACGCTTCTCTTCCAGGACACTCTGGAGATGTGTTCCCGGGAGACGGAGTTCAAGACCATCCTCTTTGCTTTGTGTTACTTTCATGCTGTGGTTGCTGAAAGACGGAAGTTTGGGCCACAGGGATGGAATCGGTCCTACCCGTTTAACACTGGGGACCTCACCATCTCTGTGAATGTGCTGTACAACTTCCTGGAGGCTAACACAAAGGTGAAACACAGGGGTGTGGCTTCAGGTCATAATGATATGGGCTTCCCATACACAAGGGTTCTGTGGTATGAGGAAGGTCTAAGACCCCACACAGAGGAGATAAGGAAGTTCCAAGCCAAGGACCACCAACCTCAGGCTCAGAAGTTCTACTGTGACATCAGAGCCAGGAAGCAAAGGAATCCAAACTGTCAGCCCCATGAGAATTCATCCAGAGACCCATCAGACTGATTATATGTGCTTACACCACTGCAGAGATATGTGGATTGACAGGAAGAGACCCTACACTCACCTAGTACAAGTTCCCAACCCAACTTGATTAGGCAAAGGAGCAGAGCTTTCATAGGTACACGCAGCTCCTCCTGTGGATGTGGTTCTGCCATAGGTGGAGAAACGGTCAAATTCATACTGTAGCCAGCCTCCTCTTTGTCAGACCCATTTCAGAGAAACATCTGCTAACAAAATCTTCTGTCTAAAGGACTGCTTGTACTATCAAGGTTCTTTTTGTCTGAAGCATCAGCAAGGGCACCACAGGGTCAGATGCCACAAGAAGTCCTTCCAATAGCCCTGAGTCCAAGGGAGCTCAACCCCATAGCTTCATCCCCTTTGTTGGTTGTCTTGTCTCAAATGGCTTCCCTCCCTAACTCTTACTCCAGAAATCTTCTATCCCGTACTTTATTTACTCTGAACTTTCAGAGGGAACAACTGATCCTGTTATTAATGGCAAAAAAACATTAAAAGGGTCATGGCCCTCACATCCACCAGTTGACATTCATTGCTTATGTGAAGGGCTTTAGGAAAGCCTGATATAACCCAAACATGCTTAATACTGCCAGGGTCTGGGGATACCAAGTTTAAAGGGGCATCACTTTCAATCTCAAGAAGCATCCAGCACCAAAGCCTGTGGGGAAAGCATTCTTTCTTACTCTCTCACCTCTGACTCAGGTACCCTATGATGACTTGCGTTACCTGTTTGGCGAGATCATGTATGGTGGCCATATCACTGATGACTGGGACAGGAGACTCTGCAGAACCTATTTAGAGGAATTCATTAGGCCAGAAATGCTAGAAGGAGAGCTGTCCCTGGCCCCAGGGTTCCCACTCCCAGGCAACATGGACTACAGTGGCTATCATCAGGTAAAGCACTGCTGTGTTTGCAGCAGTATGACAGTCATGGGGGCACCTAGAATTAATTCCTCCTGTCTGGCCCACACAGCTCAGCATGCACATGCTCACTCTGGGAGCCCCAGGGAAGGATGCCCCAAGAGCTAAGTCTGAGTATATTTCAACCTCTCTCTCTGCCCCAAGATTACTTTGCTCAACCCAAGAGGCTCAGGATTTCCAGCCTCAAATTAAAGATGAAATTGAGCTTGGAGATCTTTGTAACCTTGATGTTTGATTCCACAGTTCAACTTGTCAATCTTCCCCGAAAATAACATCTGGGGCAGTTATCTCCTTTTTTTTATTCAAAATGTTGATGAAAACAATATTAATGGGGAAAATTCTTAGGTAAGAACTTAGAGACTTCTCTATAAACTTGGTCATTACCTTCATTGAAAGTGATCTTACAGCCAGCTCACTTACTGCTCCCATTTCCTGTTGACAGCTATGGACAGAGGCATGTGTACTCACATAAAAGTCATTCTCCCTGAGATTTCTCTTAACTAGCATTTCCGTTTTTCATGTGATATTATTGCAGTTATTTTTAAAGCATCCAGTTCTCTTTTTAACCTGCCATGAGAAATCTACTGAGAGACTGGTTTTTTGTGGGGGAGGAAAATATTTTAGATTTTTAAGCATCCTTGAAAGAAGTAAAACTTACCTACATTTATAGCAAATTTAAGAAGAGTTGTCATAGAAACGTAGGCTTTTAATTCATAAAACTTAAGAAGCATAATCATATTATTCATTTGACCAGAAGAGTCATATCTGTGAGAAGAAATTCAAAATGAGGAGACTCTAACAAGAAATGAGCAAGTTGTAACACCTCAAGAGGCTTTGCCCAGGATCCCAGTACATGAGCATCCCCTGGTGTCTGTGGACAACTGACCTGCCTGAGCAGCATCCTTGAGGATGCTTAGGTCTTGAGTCCCACAGTAGTAGGACTTACACATTTCCAAAGGGCTGAGGTGGAGGCCCTTCCTAGTACTTCCCTGAAGTCTGCCAGATCAGAAATGGTTCTAGTGCATCTGTCAAGAGCCCAGGAATGGGCTGGAGGAAAGGCAAAGCTAAAAACACAGATTGAAAGAATGAACGGTATTTAAACTAGTTGGTAACAACACCACGAAATCTTGAAAGCCCCTTCAGGAGCTTAACCTGGAAGATAGCTTCTCGGGGTTATAAAATGAACCCTGAAGGGGTATGAAAACCAATCAGTGAAGAAAGTGGCCTACATGAGCTGGGTAAAACTCTTAGGCCGACTAACCGTGACTACCAGAATTAACTAGATATGCATTTAGGCAGCACTGTGTTTTAAAATGTGGTTTCAATTCCAATTCCTTTGGGGGGGGGTAATAAGCCCTTCAGTTTGCAAGCAAACTGGCTGCTTCCTCCAGCTCAGTCTCACCCTCATTTTGTACAGGAGTTAAGGGGAACTGGTCCTGTGTGAGAGGAGGATGGTGCTGAGCAGAAACTGCCTGGTGTGTGGAGTAGGCAGCAATCCACCACCAGGACGGTGATGCTGTGTCCCACAGAGGACCTTGCACAAGATGGGAGACAATCTTTGACCAATCTCGCCTTTGGTTTCAGTATATTGATGCTGAGCTGCCCCCTGAGTCTCCCTACCTATATGGCCTCCACCCAAATGCCGAGATCGGTTTCCTGACCCAGACATCGGAGAAGCTCTTCCGAACCGTGCTGGAGATGCAGCCTCGGGACAGCCAGGCCGGAGATGGAGCCGGCATTACAAGGGAAGAAAAGGTGAGTATGGCTTGAGGTAGTTTGGGGAACCCAAGGCTTGTTTCTGCTAATAACATCAGTAGCGGTAGCGTGACTAACATACACACAAACCAGCTTAGATGCTCCCTTGCCCCAACAGTTCCTCCCTACCTACTTCAGCCCATCTCTGACCCTCTGATGAAATCAGAGGAAGTCCTCACCATTAGGATTGGCAGATGGTTTTGCCAGTCCAAAATTGGATTTTATTTGGTTTCTCTGCTGAAATGAGGGAAAGTCAGGGTTAAGCAGGAAGGGCTTGGGAGCTTTGATAGCATCTTCCAGGCTCTTTGGCAAAGTAAATAAGGACGTTGCAGAGTTGGCTGCAAAACCCCTCTCCACTCAGCTGCTAACCAGACCCCATCTGGAAAGCCACACCTCGATCAGTGTGAATGACCTCCAGCCCAAGTATCAACGGATACAAAGTGCTTCAAGCACAAGGCCGAGAAATCGCGTGAAGCTGGGGAGAAATTACAGAGTGGGAAGCAAAATAGGGTGAGGTTTGGATTTGAGGCTAAGCAAAGGTTGGGGGTGGGTAGGCCTATAATTTAGAGGAAACAGGGGACAGAAGAATGGGCCACCAGAGTGAAACTTCTAAATATTTTTCAAGACCAGTGGATTCCACTTAGAAGAGATGTGTGTCCATTCTCCAGCTCATATTCACCCCCACAGCACCGACAAGTCCTTCTAACTCAGTGGTCCTCAATTTCCTAATGCTCTGACCCTTTAATACAGTTCCTTGTGCTGGAGTGAGCCCCATAAAGTTATTTTGTTGCTACTTCGTAACTGTAACCGTGCTACTGAGGGACCTGAGTACATCTCAGTGAGAGAACACTTGCCTGGCTTGTACAAGGCCCCTACATTTAGTCTCTGGAACCAGGAAAAAAAGGAAAGGGAATTCTGAGTCTCAGATCTGAGGTCATTGGCTACAGTCACATGTATGTGACCAGAATACCCAACAGAAACCAGCTTGAGGTTTAGGAAGAGCTTGTTTTGGCTTATGGCTTCAGGGGGATGGTGGAGAATAGCTCCCCCCATGGAGGCAGGAGCAGGAGGGAGATGTGTTCTTTGCAGAGGAATGAAGCATGAAGTAGAGTGCACACGGCCTGAAGCAGGGGTGAGTAGGACAGACCCCAGTGACCTTCTGCCAGCTAAACCCTACCTACCTCCCAAATGAACCCCTGTGGGACACTGCAGATGCAAACCATAACATGGATCATGCCCAGCAGTTGGTGCAATGATTGTGATGTAAATGGGCATACTAATTATTCGTTTCCACCATTCCATGTGTAAGATAAAATCAGAGGCTAAGGAGAAGCAATGAAGCCACCCGCAATGAAAAATGCCCCTGGCTCTGACAACAGTCAGGACTGTGTAAGTAATACACAGGAGCCTTCAAGGAAGGTTCACCCTGTCATGCATAGCACACATGCAGGTTATCAGGTACTTCATGCCTTGCCCCATTACTCAACCATGGAATTGTTTTGCACATGTGTATTAGTCAGGGTTCTCTAGAGTCACAGAACTTATGGGTAGGCTCTATATAGTAAGGGAATTTGTTGACTTACAGTCTGTAGTCCAACTCCCCAACAATGGTCAGCAGTAGCTGTGAATGAAAGTCTGAAGATCTAGCAGTTGCTTAGTCCCACAAAGCACACAGGCGAAGAAGAGCGAGTCTTCCTTCTTCCAACGTCCTTATGTAGATCTCCAGCTGAAGGTGTGGCCCAGATTAAAGGTGTGTGTACCACCACACCTGAAACTTGTGTCTTCCAGACTCAAGATCAGGATCCCAGGTGAGCCTTCTAATTCTGGAGTAGTTTACTCCAGATAGAGTCAAATTGACAATCAGGAATAGCCACTACAACATGGTTCCTGTGTTTTTATATCTCCGCTGGTCAGGAGGCAGAGAGCCAAAGCCTGAGCTTGCCCTTTCATTCACATTGAGACCCTGAACCAAATCTACTAGCACGTTCCACCTCCGTGAGGGGAAGCTGAGTTAGCTTGGCAAACTGCTGTGAGCCTAGGAGAAAGAGAGGCAAGGATTGGGGAGGCTGGAGAGGAGACAACTAGTATCTACCATACTTTATCCCAAGTGGGTTTCTTTGAAGACACCGTGGCTTACTGGACAACCTGACCTAGAAGTGCTGCTTGGTCTCCAGTGACTATTTTGGGCAGACAGATCTGCTAATAGCCAGGAGGACAGCATCCTGTACATCCACCGCTCAAAGTGCCATAACAGAACAAGGAAATCTGGCTAACTTAAAACAACAGAAGATCAAGTCCTCATGTATTATAAAACCTAGACTCCCAATTAAAGTGACGGTGGCTGCAACTGTTTCTGAGGTTTTTCATCCTTGCTTGCACTGACCATCTCCTCAGTTGTATCTGCATGTAGCCAGGTGCCCAAACCACCACCACCTCCTCCTCTTCCTCCTCCTCCCCCTCCTCCTCCCCTTCCTCTTCCTCTTGTTCCTCCCCTTCCTCTTCTTCCTCCTCCTTCCCTTCCTCTTCTTCCTCCTCCTTCGCTTCCTCCTCCTCCTCCTCCTCCTCCTCCTCCTCCTCCCCCTCCTCCTCCTCCTCCTCCTCCTCCCCCTCCTCCTCCTCACTAATAAGACTGGATTAGTGCCTACCCTAATAGCTCCTGTTCCATAGCTCCCTGTGAAGGTCTATGTCCAAATCCAGTCATATTCTGAGACACTGAAGAGTAAGGTTCGACATCTGAATCTGGAGACGACTCTGATCAGCCAGAGCGCTGGTCTCCTCCAGTAGTGCCCTGAGGTGCAAGCCTTCCTTCCTCTGTGGTGATGAAGCAGGATTTCTTAGTGCTAAAAAACCAGCTAGCCATTTGGAGAAAAGTAGACCAGGTTCCATTCCCTTAGAGTAAAAGTCTAGCTTAAATTTCTCAAGTAATTAAATGTAAAACAGGAAAACTATAAATGCACTGGAAGACCACTTGTATGGATGTCTTTATGATTATACAAAAAAGGTACTTCTCAGCTTTTTAGAAACCTCAAAATCTAAGAACACAAAGATTAATAATTTTGATGGACAATTTTTGAAGGGCTAGAGAGGTGGCCTACAAGTTAGGGGTAGTGCTTGCTGTTGTAATAAAAATGATCTGGGTGGACATGAGCAGCGTTATGATCAGTGGGGATGGTTGGTGGCTCCAGAAACCACACCAGGCTGAACAATTCCACGTGGGGGGCTTATTGGAAGAAGGGGGCAAGGTAGCAGCGAGAAAAGAAGAGGAAAAGAGAGAAGAGAGAGATCAGAGGGGTCTTCCATTTATATATGGAGAGTGACATAGTCACAGGTAAAGGCAGGCGGTGGGCCAAGTGGATTCTGGGAATATAGTGGCTGTTACCTTGGCAACAAGTGAGCGGGTCACACTGTCACCTGAGTGTGACATCACCAGTTTTGCAGTCCTGATGCCAACACTTGCTGCTTGGGTTCTGGTCCCAGCACCTGTAATTCCCAGCCCCAGGGGATGAAAGATAAATATCCAATAAGAAAAGTGAGACTATCTCAGTGATACCTAAGGGGAGCAAAACGACATTTTTCATAATGCTAAAGGTTTTCAAATGTGATGGGCCATAGTGTTGAGAACAATAAAGGAAGGCCTGGTCATCTCTGTTGGTAAAGGTCGAATTGACAGAACAATTTGACAATAGCTGCCAAAGTTCAAAATGTTCCTATTTTCTACTCATGATTATATCTCTTAGAAATCACCCAGCAAAAGCACCCAAAGTACACAGAATTTTATGATTTACATTTATTTACTGCAGAATTTTTGTGGTATAAAAAATGGTGAACAGGACAATTACCAATAGGACAATAAATCAGGTACATCAAATAGTGAAATAATACACACTTTAAATGAAGAAAGCAATTTCATATATAGCAACAAAAGACTTTACTCCATATTTATAGGGAAGCCAGCCACAATGGCACCTACCTTTAATCCCAGCACTGGGGAGGCAGAGGCAGGAGGATCTCAGTAAGTTCAAAGCCAACCTAGTCTACATAGCAAGTCCCAGGCCAGCCAGGGTACAAAGTAGGACCCTGTCTCAATAAGTAAATCAATAATAAAAGATGTACAGGAATAGGCCTGTAGATCAGTGAGGGAGTACTGGGTTCAATCCCCAGTACTGAGGAGGTGTGTGTGTGTGTGTGTGTGTGTGTGTGTTATTCGTGTATGTGTAGACAGAGGGAGAGGAGAGAAACTGCTAGGCATGGAGTTGGATGGGTGATGGATGCATAAGTAACAATGGTTAAGTGAATGTGCTGGCTGATGACTAAGAAGAGAAACCGTTCTGACATTGAAGAAAATATGCAAACATTGGCAGCTTTACAGTATCTTCCCTCTTAAGGGGCAGAGGTGTTGCTTATGGAAATGAGTTGACCTCATCCTTTGGAAGGCATCCCTCCTCTCTGAAGCACTCCTTTGGGCTCCCTGAGCAAAGAAGAGTCCTCTTCTGTCTCTGCCCAGCTTCTCCCACTCACAGCTCCTTCCAGGCCTCTCAGCCTCCTGACTTGACAAGACACAGGAGAGAACTCAGTGTTCCCATCCATTTGTATTTTGGAGCAATGCCTCTAGACCATCTCTTCATCTCATTGTGAGTCACAACCAAACAGCCGCTCACTGATATGGGACTGTTTCTTCAATTCCACTCCAGAGACAGAAATATAATATAAATTTAGCCATTTGTCTTCAGCTCTGGCAGCAGCTTTCAGGTACCATTAAAATTCCATTCTACTTTTTGCTATGATAGCAACCAGAGACCCATTTGGCGTAGGGTGATGGGCTCTTGCTTTCTTTTTTCTTTTTCTTTTTCTTTTTTTTTCTTTTTTCCCCTACCATCAGCTCCTTTTCTGGGGACTGGGTTGTGTGTTTGCAATTCAAGGCAAGGTGAATATTAATCATCCTTTACATTAATAGAGTCCTTTAAAGCTTTCAGACACTACAACATCCATCAGCTCATTTGATTTGTTCTTTAAGTCAACCCCTTAGAGTTGGGGGAAGGTAGCCAACCAAGAAAGACTCTAGTGGATGTGTGTACAGATGAAAATCTGAGGCCTAACTGACTTGCTTGCATCCCATGAGAACTGGGTTAACTCCGTCAGGGCTCCTTGGTTGTAAGCAACAGATACCAATCTTGTTAAACTAAGCAAAAACTAGTTTCCTATGTCAAAATGAACCAATCAAAGAAAAGACAAAGACCAGTGGCTCCAGGGTCTCCGTGTGGAAGAAGCCTGCAGGGCCCTTCAGTACCCCTCCTTTCTCCCACTGGCTCCTTGGATCCCAGGTTTTAAACTTTCATGCTCCTAAGAATATAATCTGATCCTTACTTGAGTAAGGAGAAGCTTGCACAAGTGACTCTCCAGAAAGATGGGGAAGACATTTTCCATAGAAGAAAGAGGTCTGCTCTTGGAGGAAGGGATAGAGATGTCAAAGTTAACAAAGCCCAGGTAAGCGCAGGCCTCTAGTGCTCAGCTCTTACAACTTAGAAAGGCTGACATGTGCTCACCCGCTCACACCTTCCCGCTCCTTCCACTTTACTCTGCTGGCCATATAGCCATGATGTGTGCATAGCTTCATTTGTCTTTCTCTGCTAACGAACCTCCCAGGCCTACTCATTTCCTCTGAAATGAGCAGGCTCAGCCTCCAAGTGCTTGCCCCCAAATAACCCACAATCTTTGTACCTCAGTTTCAATTTCCCAGGGCTATTCTAGCTCCTCAGGCCTAATTAGCTGATGGTTTGTAAGAGAAAAGGAATTGTGGGAAGAAAGTGTTTAAGTGATAGATGACCATGCCACTTTCAGAATTCACAAATAGAAAACCACAGTAACACTGCATGGAAATACAGAACAGAGGGAAGTAAAGGGAATCCCCCCCGTATCCATGCCCCTCCCTATAGATGCCAAAGTCCCAAATGCCTTATGTCAGTGGCTTAGTATCTGCATGTAAACTATGCACATCCTCTGGTATACCCTTACACAGCACTGGGCCTTATGCATGCTAGGCAAGTGCTTTACTAAGATATAGTTCATTCCATTCCACATACCTGTTATCACCCCTAGATGAGTTATAATGCCTAAAGTTGTGCAAATAGTTATACTGTATTGTTTAAGGAATAATAATCTATGGTTGGCTGGATCTGAAGATGTCAGAACCATTGACTTGGAAGGCTGTCAATGTGTACTTGTGTGCCTCAGCCCTACATGGTCCACAAGGGGCATCTTAGGCCAAAGATCCACTTCAGTTCCTATAGCTAATTGGGTCAGCCTGTGAGTTTTTCAACATCAATTCTTAGAATTCCTTTTAGGCTGGTCACACAAGTCAAAGGGGATTGGCCAGAGAGAAGTGCCCTGAGGTCATTCCTCAATCCTGGCTTAGCTGACCCAAGCGAGCAAGCCAGTGATGAGAGGAAGGGCGGCAGGTGGTAGGTGACCATCATCTAGTGTCCATTACAGGGTCATAGAATCCCTTGATTTTAAAACAATGTATTATATTAATTCTTTGAGATTTTCATACAATATATTTTGATCATATTTACCCTCCACTACTTCCCAGAACTCAACCCAGATTTGGAACCTCACCTCTATATGCCCTCAGCTTCATGGTTTCTGTTGTTTTTGTCATGGTTCTTTTTTAATAATCACCTCATGTAGAGCTGGGAGTGGGCTGGCTTCATCATTTGCAGGTCTTTTGCAAGCAACCATAGTTGCTATGAATTTAAAACTAGAACAGTCCTGCCATGTCCTGACACTGTTCTGCTTAGGTCCTCACCAGCTTCCAGCCATTACAATCTTTACCCCCTTTTCTGCCATGCTCCTAATCCCTGGGGTGGAGCGATACAGATACCCCATGTGTGACTGAGCACTCCACAGTCACTTTGACTGGTCTTGAGTTTCTACATTAACCCTCATCCACTGCACAAAGCAGCTTCTCCGAGGAGGTTGAAGAGCTGCACTCACCTGTGGGTAGAGACACATGAATTTAGAAGGTAGTTTGATATTATGGCCATTTAAATTAATTAATAAAAGTAGGGGCCTACTACCCCTGGGGCGTTTGAACTCCCCAACCATAGGGTTCTTAGCCAGATTTCCCATACCAGGCAGGTATTTCCATGGAGTCCTTTCTTAACTCTATATTTTCTGCCATGGAACAGATCAAAGCCTTTCTGGAAGAAATACTGGATCGGGTGACAGATGAATTTAACATCCCAGAACTAATGGCTAAGGTGGAGGAACGCACCCCCTACATTGTAGTTGCTCTCCAGGAGTGTGAACGCATGAACATCCTTACCAGAGAGATCCAGCGCTCACTGAGAGAGCTGCACCTTGGCTTACAGGTGAGTAAGAGGGACATTGTCAGAGAACATGGCTGGACCCCACAGGGACAGAGTAGAAGATGATAAAGGGCCAGAGCACTGAAGGGCAACTGTTCCAAAGTTACCCAAATACCTGAAAGGTGTCACTCCACAGAAGCTAGGCTTGCTATGTGGCTATCTGAAAGAATGAGCATAGTACCCAGTCTGTTCAATGGAGTCGTCTATGTCCTTGGATAATGACTTGCATGTCTACACTGACATCTTTAGTACGAGCTATCATCTCTGGCTGGAGGAGCAGCTCAGTGGTAGAGGTTGGCCAGCATGCACAAGGCCCTGGGTTTGATCCCCAGTATCTCAGAAGCATGTGTGCCTATAATCCAGAAGCTTTTTGTAGCTTACATTGAAAGCTCAGTAAGGCCCCCAAAGTCCAGATCTGGAGTCTGCTGGTGCTGTCATGTCTAGTTTTTGGAGTTATACCATGATGCTTCTCATTCTCTCTCTCTCTCTCTCTCTCTCTCTCTCTCTCTCTCTCTCTCTCTGATCTTTTTGTCATTTAATCTCCATATCCCCACACAATATGGTGGGCAGGGGGAAATGACACGGAAGATGAGATGGAAAAGCCTGGGCTGTTGAGGACAGGCAGCATTTGATGGCTTCCAAATTCCATGCCAACATATAATCAGATAAATGGCAAAATTCCACAGCAGTCTCAAATGTAAAGCAGCCCCTTGCCTATCATACTTGCATCTCAGGTATACAGTAGCAATTACCTTGAGTGGGTTTGCTGCAGTCATAGCCTATGGAAGCCATGCAATTTGGCGCAGGCGATTTACCCATTTGGCTTCAAATTTGTTCACTCATTTTTCTTCTAAGAACCTTCACTGCGCCTCTGTGTAGTCAATCATGAAGAATGCCTGGGCAGAGACCAGGAAGCAGTGTGGAGTTTCTCTCCCTTCAGTCTAGCTCCGATGTTGATTGATAGGCTCTGTGGGCAGATCTCAGCACCCTGTTGGGAAGGATATAAGGATGCTGACATGGAACCTTCCCTACCTGACAGAAGCTAGAGGAGGAAGCAGAGAAAGGCCCATGAGATAAGAGAAGGAGACACAGAGAGGCCTTTGAGGAAAGGTGAATGGATACACGTAAGGACAAAATGGCAGAGTTGCTAGAGACCAGAGCAGAGCACTCAAGAGTCTGTTCTAAAGTCCACCTGCGTGCCAGAAGCAAACATTTCACCCAGACAAGCAACAGTGTATGACGAACTTCTAGAACATGATGGAACAACCACCTACAAGTAGTGAGGAACCTGTATAACATGGAGGGTGTTTTCCAATCAGAATCCTCTCAGGAAACAGTTTCCTGAGGATGGTCCCCAGAGTGGCCTGGTCATCACACTCTCCAATCTCTATCTGTGTCACCAGTCTGGTTGTCCTCCCTGGCGACTTCAAGGTGAGGCCTTGTAAACAGCACCTGATGACCCTGGGGATGAGTGCAGCTTCCATGGAGGAGGAAAGACAGAAGATGCCCTCCGTGGCAAAAGGAGGCAGAGGTCAGAGCAGGCATTTAGGCTTAGAGAAGAGGGGAGCAGCAGAGGAAGGAAATCCCAAGAGGAGAGCTGCAACAGGAGGGCCTCCCAAAGGAATGTACACCAGAACTGCTAGGTGGATCAGTGGGGAAGTCTGCTTCCCAGCTAAGCAGGGGCTTAGGTGACCTGACAACCTAGCAGGGACAGCAAGAGCTAATGCTGCTGACCTTTCCCCTTTGTCCCTTACCTCTCCTCCAAAGTCACTTCACCAACTTGAGGCCACTGCTGGCTCAGTTTAGGAAAAAGTGGGTGTCTCCAGCCTCCCAGCACATAAAGACAAGCCAACTGCCATCCCAAACTAGGCAGCACAGTCACAAAAATGCCTGACCCTTTTGAGTTACTCACCAAACACTCTCAGCCTTATGATAAAAACATTTCTATTGACAGTAAATCAGAACTGACTGGCTGTAAGACCACATGTAATCAGAAAGTCCTAGCTGAGATATGAGACACAGCCCTGCAGGTCTGTAGCAGCTCAAAGCACACAGACAGTGGGTAGGGGTGGGGAGGAAATCTGGGGGAAAGCCAGCTGGCTACAGACATGTCCCACAGAGAGAATTTCTCTTGGGAATTCACATGTCAGACATCTGGCTCTCAGTCTTCCTAGGTGTTCTGATTCCCATTAGCCAGATGCACAAAAGCATGATCTACAAAATTCTTAAATGCTGATTCTTTGTTTCTTCTTTTTGGCCATTATAACTAGTTATAATTTTCAAAGGAGCATATACTGATAAAAAGAAGACTAAAAACCTCTCTTACAAAGATACACATGAGAATCCAAGTTTTTAGACTTGTTCAATACAGTAGATCCTAATGTAAAGAACACATCAGATTTCAAAGATAAAAGACCAAAAACTGTAAAATGTATCTTTAATAATTTGATTGTACATCCAAATATTGGATATTTTAGGTATATTGCATTAAAAGAAACATTAGGAAAATTAGACTTACTTCATTCACATTTTGAAACACAGCTGCCAGAAAATCTTGGAATCCCTATGGGCCTCATTTCCCTTGGCCAATCTGGCATCAGGGCATGCCTGGAATTTCACATTGTTCAAATAATTGGTGACCTTAATTTCCCCCCCCCCCCCTGTGCTTTAGTTTTTCTAAGTCTGTGCACTTGTTCAAATGCAAAGGCTGGCTGGCTGACATTGGGTCTTAACTCCTGCACACTGTTGACTTCAGCTCAAGTTGGGAGGAGCATCTTGCTCTGACCTTTTGATCATCACTCCCTGGGCACTTGCCCAGGCCTGATGCCTTTGGCTGTCAGATTCAGATGAGCAGGCCACCTCCCATCTCTGTCTGGAAGCCACAGCGGAAGATGCGGGTCCCTTATCATTCTATTTCCTTCCCATCTCCTGCTTCCTGGTGACTTGTGTAATTGAAAGCCAGGGCCAGGGAGGATGACATGTCTCTGTCTACAATCCCATCACTTAAGAGGCAAGATTACAAATTGAAGGCCAGTTTGAACTATGGAGTAAAACTCTATTGCTAAACACTAAGAATAGGAGAGGTAGTTCAGTGATGCAGTACTTACCTAGGACGTGTGAAAGCACCAGGCTCAAGCCCAGCGATGGGGTGGGGTGGGGTGGGGTGAGGTAAAGACAGTTAAAAGACCATTTTCCTGAGAAGAATGGGTAGGGAGCAGACCATGAGCCCTCAGATAGAGTGGGGCATGAAACCCTGAAGGAAGTGTCATCCCCAGCCTGTCTTCTTTGGCCTGAATGTTTCTGCTGCCTTGTGAACACAGCCTGGCTACTGATGACCTTCCAAATGGAGGTTTCTGGGCTCATCTACCTCCTCCCTTAGCTTTGGTCTGACTTCAGCCTATGAATCTAGCTTCTAACACACTGTGACTCAAAGGAACGAGAGCCTATAGGAAAAAAATAAGGTTTTCACTCTATTGTATCAAAGAAAGATTATGAAAGCATTTATTTATAGGGATGAATAACACAGATAAGGTCACAGACACGCTGCCTTCATCATACCTGGAAAAGGTGCCACATGGACTGCAGTTTTCTCCCCGTTTCCCATCAGTGTGGAAACCAAGGAAGTGTGTCACAGGCCTGCGAGTAGATGGAAGAGCCAGATTTTTAAGTTTTCTTTTTGCTGACCCCCATGTGAGCTGGTGGGTTTAGACAGTAATCAGTGCTGCTCAGACCCAGGCTAGGGAAGGTTAGGAAACCATTTTCTTCACTGTATCACAGGTTTTAAGAAGAGCCCCAGTAGGGGCTGCTGACAGCCCATCCATTAAGAGCACATGTTCTTGTAGAAGGCCCAGGTTTGGTTCTCAGCACCTATGGTAGGTAGCTCACAATCACCTGTAACTTCAGCTCCAGGCAGCTAATGCCCCCCTTTGGCCCCTGCAAAGACTGCATGCAGGCCTGCAAACCTACATATAGATGTATGTGCTCATACACACAATTTAAACAATGAAAATGGGCCCTGGTGCTCAGAGTTTGGCCACAGACTCTTCCTATCCACCTACGACAGCCTCTGCCAATCTGGCAACCTCTTAGGGAAATGTCCTTTTGTTTGTTCTGAACATCTTTCAGGACAAACTGTACCCCCCTGGGTCTAAGAAGGCAGCACAGATACACTTGAATTGGGGAAGGGCATTGTTGCCTCCCAGCTCCCTAAAGATTGATCCTTTCTACTTCTGCTCAAACTAATGAAAATCCCTGGGTTCAGAAACCATACTGTGAGGTGGCTCTGATTCCACAGGAGTTCCTGCTTCTGTGGGAATGTGGGGAAGCCTAGAAGGCACGCCATTCTTTTGGTTTCTCTTGCTTGGCAAGTTAGTCAGTGCAAAACCGTTGTCAGAATACATTATAACACCATGAACAGACGTGAGGAAAAATTTCAAGGCATTAAGTTACATATTTTGTGTACCTTTGCTGTCAAAAGGAGATTAGATTTCTGAAGGGTGTTAAGCATTAAGTGTTGCATTTAAAAAAATTAGACCTTATTTTTCTAGCATGGTTTTTTTAAGTTCATAGCCATTACAGATTCACATCAGACGCTTGTCCCACCACACAAAACACTGCTCACATCCCCCAAGTCTGTATTTATTACAACTTACTGAGTCCATGTTTCACTCGGGAGCTTTCTTGGTGTTGCCCTTCCTATGGGTTCCATTTAGCATGGTTTCACTGCTGGTCACATTTGTATGGCAGGGAAGTCTGTGTGTGTGGATGTATGTGTGTGTGGATGTATATATATGTGTGTGTGTACACACACACCCCTATGGAGAACAGAGCTCGGTCAACCTTGAATCATGTTGTTCCTCAGGAGTCATCGATCCTGTTACGGGTTCTCATTGGCCTAGAACTCAACAATTAGACAAAGTTAGATGGCCAGTGAGTCCCAGGCATCTGTAAGTCTCTACCTCTCCAGCACCGGAACTAAGAAACACAAACATCATGCCTGTGTTATTTTACATGGGACCTGGGGCATATACTTCAAGTCCCCATGCCTGCCCGGCAAACAGTTACCAACTAAACCATCTTCCCAGCCCACTGCACTTATGTTAATAGTAAGCACATCATTTTTCTCTTAAAACAAAACTCAAAAGACTTGGTTTCAGGCTTCACAGAGGTCTGGTAACAGAGTGTTTATGGTCTTGGCCGGAGGAGATAACCAGAAACAAAGGACATCTCTGTACAAGCAAAGGGCAGCAGTAGGCACTTGTCTGGAGTTCAGAATGACTTACAGATTTGTCTCACTCTGACACAGTCCTCTAAGTAAGCCACTTGAGGACCAGGAGGGCATTTTCATCACACTTCTGTGACACCAATAGTCTGCTCCCTAAAGACTTCTTATGAATCCTATGGGATTACAGCATGGGACAAAGCCAGGATGGAGTTAGACTCCATCAGCTCACGTGACAAACAGTAATTCCCATCAATAAACCCAAACTTGCTAAAGCCCAAACCAGTTTTATAGGGAAGCAAACTTAACTGCATCATTTCCCAGGAAGGCATGGTGATGCACACCTGCAAACTCGGCACTTGGGAGGCTGAGACATTAGGAATGTGAGTTGGAGACTAGCCTTGGTTATGAAACCCCAATCTCAATCTCTCTCTCTCTCTCTCTCTCTCTCTCTCTCTCTCTCTCTCTCACACACACACACACACACACACACACACACACACACACTTCCATGTTGGCTCTGTGGTACTTTGTTTTTTGTAATAATCCATTACTTTTATATGTATCCTCTTGATCAGATTGGCAAGCAAATGGTGATGTTATAGTCACACTCTGCTGTTTCTCTTAAGTTGTAACATAAGATGTTTAACATACTCTTGCAAAAGTACACACATTCTACAGTCTCCATCAATGGGAAATGTAGCCCTTCCACTCAGAGTAGGAATACTCTGAGAACCCAATTTAATACCCAGGCTTATTACCCTGTACATCTCTGCTGTACAGAACAGAACAGGACATCAACTCTACCCCATTCTCCTGTCTTTCCTCAGCTCCTTTATGCATTACATAGTCACAAATGCTCTTGGTATCCAACAGAGCCAGCTTAAATTTTATGACACACACACACCCAACAAATGAGAAGACCAGCACTTTTCTCTGCCCTGTTATGCCATCTGACTTTCTTACCCTCACTCAGACTAGGATGTAAGACCAAGCAAAAGGACTATGCATATTGAAGCTTCTGTGATGCTCGGGACATCCATGCCTGCCTGACCATATATGGCTACTGGGTACAAGCAATGCTGCCGATGGGAGTTGAAAAGTGTTAGCCCAGGAAAAGGTTGCTGACTTTGCCAGAATTACCGTGGGAGCCTTCAGTACAAAGGCCAGTAATTGCACTAGGAATTCAGCTCACATCTGTGCTGCCGCTGCCACTGCCTTGTGGAGCAGCAATGCATTGCTGCTGCATCAGCAGCAGCTTCCTTTTTATTACTGCCATTGTGAAGTGGCAACTGTGGGTACTAGGCACGTTCTAAAGCACCAGCCTTGGTAAGACAAATTCTGCAAAGCAAATATAAGACAGAACCACACTAGCAGTCTGTACCACTGGAGTCAGCTCCCATCTATGGACACAACGACCAGTGCTTCTCGAGACTTCTGCCTCCTTAACTCTTTTTCTTCCTATTGGTCTTTAGGGGGAGCTGACCATGACCAGCGAGATGGAAAATTTACAGAATGCCCTATACCTAGATGTGGTCCCAGAGCCCTGGGCCAGGCGAGCCTACCCTTCCACAGCAGGCCTGGCAGCCTGGTTTCTGGACCTGCTTAACAGAATCAAAGAGCTAGAAGCCTGGACAGGAGACTTCATGATGCCCTCAACTGTGTGGCTGACAGGCTTCTTCAACCCCCAGTCCTTCCTGACTGCCATCATGCAGTCCATGGCCCGAAAAAATGAATGGCCACTAGACCAGATGGCCCTGCAATGTGATGTGACAAAGAAGAACAGAGAGGAGTTCCGGAGCCCTCCTCGGGAAGGGGCCTACATCTATGGGCTCTTCATGGAAGGTGCCTGCTGGGACACACAGGTATAGTCTGGAGACAAGCTAAATGTCACCTTGGAGTGGGCTTAATGGCATGCACATTGACTTCCTGGTGCAGTGCTCCGGAATCTTCTTACCTAGGGTGTCCTTTCTCTCCTTGAAACTTTTTTAAAAAACCCATCCAAGAGCAAAGGTTCTGAAGAGGGAGAAGAGTGTGCTTCAAATGAGACCCGTGCAACCACACTAGATGGATCTGACCTCTGCACCTCCATTCACTAATCATGTGGCTGTGGTCTAGTGTTTCCTCTCAAGAGCCCCCATTGGCCAATCTGTAAAATGGGAGAGTAGCTACTGCGAAATCAAATGTGTTACTATGTAAGAGAACTGGACTGCATCTGGTACAGGCAGCTGACGATGCCATGGTTTTGATTGTTGGCCTTTTTGCTCGGATGGGAAGGTATTCTGGGACTCAGAAGCCCAGGAACCACACAGCTCTGAGGTGGGAGTGTCCCAATGGAAAGGTATCCTGAGACAGGGGAGCCCATGAACGTGATAGCGCTGAGGAAGCCTCCTCAGCAGAGGTGGTCCAGCTCCCAGGGGAGGGAAACCCCAACTGAGGAGCTCAGGAGCCTCAGCCCGGTGCCTACTTCCCCTTTCTTCATTGCTTCTTGGCTTCCTCCAGTAAGAGTCACAGAGGCAGTAAATCTCATAAAAGAGATCAGAGGGTCCAGGGAGTGGAGGGATGAATCCAGGAGTGGTTGCCTATGCTCCTCTCCCCGGAGGGAGCAGACAGCAGGGAACTGGACAAAACACAGTGATCATTATAGAGCGGTTCTTGGAAGGTGGAGCTTTCTAGGTAGAGATTTCCAGGGTATGGATTGGTAAGCTTTCAAGTCCTGAGCCTGGGGGAACTCGGGGATTGGTGGGTCTTGTTCAGACTTTTCACCTGAAATTAGCAAAATCTTAGGAGGGTCCTGTTAAGGGGCTAGAGGTGACCTTTTCGACAGTTTAGGGAGGTCTGGGGGAGGGGCCTAGCTCTTGGAGCTCTGTCCACAGGGCCCTGGCCACTTTCCTGCTTTGAGGGTTTACAAAGTTTACAAAGTATACAAGTTTACAAAGGGGGTCCATGGCAGGGAAAGCCTTTCCTGCAGCTTAAGTTGTGTGACTACCCAACACTGATGGCAATTGGTAATGGGCACTGCATTTCTTTCTGGAGGAATGAACATAATCTGAAACTAACATTAATCTCTAAGAACACTGAACCACACACTTTTAAAGGACTGGCTTTATGGTATGTTAAGAACAGTCTAAGCTTGCCCTGCTCCTCCTCAGCTTGAATAGTCTGTCCTGTGGACAAATGACAGTCCCTCTGGTCACTAGTTTCTATCATCTACCATGACTTCCATCAACCTCTGAAAGAACTAGAAAGACAAATTGTTTTAATACATTTTATGAAAATAAACCAAATTATTCTGCTCATAACAAAAGCAGATCAGGGGCACATGGTAAAGAGATCAGCTTTTCCCAAAGGGTCCAAAGGGTGCCTCGTGAAGCATTTAGTACCACATGTGGTAAGGAAGAGTCCTGTGGTTGAGCAGAGTTGGGATAGCAGCAGGTTAAGTGTCTTCTGAAAACTCAAGGACATCTCCTCTTCAGTGTGCTTGCTGCAAGTCCAAATTTATCTGGCTAATGACTCTTCTGTTCCTGAGAACATCTTAGAATCAGTAGAAACTTTATAGCCGATTAGACAGTGGTCTTTGATAAGTCTACTGAGCCATCCCAGAAAACCATAAGACAACCCAATCTGAAAAGTTACAAAATGGCCAGGGCCTGCCCTTGTCCCCAGTCACATAGAAAAGTACCTCCTTGCAAAAAGTCGAAATGCCCCAGAGGTGATATGACCATATAACGAACTCTCAAAGAGGTAGCAACTCTGCCTAGCTCAAACCCAAAAGCATGTGCGAGCAAACTGCATTCCCTTCCCCATCTAGAGCTCTAACATGACATCCGCCAAATACTTGCCCTTCATATTCTGATAAAACAGATATATGGAAAAGTAAACAAGAGGGAGAATCTTTGTGAAAATGGATTAATCTGTACAGGATGGAAAAACTTTAGTGTTCTATATCAGCAATTGACTTTAAAGCTAGTTGTAATATCACATGCTTATAATCCCAGCACTCAGGAAGTTGGCAGGAAAAGCATGAGTTTAAGTACAGCCTCAGTCACACAGCAAGACTTCCCTTTCAAATAAATGAAGAAACAAAAAAGATGATTTATGCTAAGCACACGGAAATGTATTTTTAAAGTATGTTTCCACTGTAGGTTTTTAGGAGAACCCTGAAGAGTGGGGCAGGGTTCTGCCAGAACCCGGGGAAGTCTGAATGGCTAGACTCTGGGACTAAAGTGGCTCTCTTCACATTCTTGTTCTTAGGCTGGGATTATTGCAGAGGCGAAACTGAAGGACTTGACACCCCCCATGCCTGTGATGTTCCTCAAGGCCATTCCGGCAGATAAGCAAGATTGCAGAAGTGTCTATGCTTGTCCTGTGTACAAGACTTGCCAGCGGGGACCCACCTACGTGTGGACTTTCAACCTGAAGACTAAAGAAAACCCATCCAAGTGGGTTCTGGCTGGTGTTGCCTTGCTGCTTCAGAGTCAGCATCTTTAAGAGCCCTTGGGAGAACAAAGGAGGGTCACTCGAAGCTCCCTGACGGGCAAGTGGGTGAGGGGTGGTAGGAGATCCTCATGAAGAAATCATAGGCATTAAACCTCTGTAGAATTTCTCTAGGGAACTTGGAGTACCTCAAGTGAGGCTGAGTTCCTTGAGAGTCAGCTCAGAGAGCATAGGAGAACTCTGAGTAGTAAATTGTTCAAATAAAGTGATTTAGTCAACTCTTCTAAGAACTGTTGTCTTAAATAATGGTAAAGCGACCAAGACAATCAAGCTAGTGATGACCACAGACCTTGATACACAGTGCAGTCCTGGACATTTGGGCACTAGCTCCCAGATACACACATAGGCAGTACCTATCAATCGTAATCTGCATGTCATCACTGCTTGAGAAACACTGCCCTGTCTAGAAATATTGATGCCACAACACTAGCATTTCTCTGTAAACAGCCAGAGTAAGTATTCAAGGCTTCGCAAGCCACATTCCCGGCTAGAAACTCTCCACATGGTGGCTATGGCCCAAACATTACAGCCTAGACATGTAACTGAGTGTGGCTGCCTTCCAGTAGGACTCACAAAAACAAGATGACCTCTGTTGTAGCAGCTGTCATATGGCACCTGTCACAGTGGCCTGATTGAGTCATGCATCTACTAAATGACCTTTCTACCTTTCTACTGTTTGCTGAGGATACAACTGCAATCATGCAAGCAGACTATTAACTTTGCTATTCTGAACACTACCCATGACACCCACGGAGAAGCTTATACCATGAAGCTATTCACCTGAAACTTGCCAGATTTCTCACTGTGGACACATCCACTGGAAACTAAATGGGTGTGCAGCTTTGATGGGCTCCACACAGCTCTGTGAAGTGACTTTGGTAAGGAAGATCAGGACCAGCGGGCATCACTCTTCCTCTTCCTCCACACCCTTGCAGCAGTATTAATTACCATTTAGTCGGTGCTTCATGAAATACAACGGGCACCAGAAACCCCTGGAGGACTCGTCAGAGCAAAGCTGGAACCCTTCTTTGCACAACTGCTGACTCAACTTGGTAAGGTTTAAGGAAAAAAAAAAATGGGAAAGGGGGTTCTTTAGGGAAGAGGAAGGTGGTAATCCAGAAGATGGAGGGAAGTAGATAAAACAGCAGTAAGGATGGCTGAAAAGCCACAAAGAATCACACTACAATTTTAAAAACTATAATATACATAATTCCATATATAAATATGCACATATAGTTTTAATGGACTTTTCTCATCTGGACTGACAGCATTCCCTCTAAGAGTCAATGACTACCTAAGACTACCTAACAAAAACCCCAACAGCAGACATGAGAAGCTGCCTTTTGAGTTTGTTGGTCGCTATCCAATATACAGCTGATTACGCTGTTGTTCTTAGTTACCACCAGAGGTGGGGGTTCCTAACTGTTGAAATTACTATGCACATCAGAAATAGGGCCCAAAGGGTTACAACAGACCTGAACTGAGAACTAACTTTCATGGTACCAGAAGGCTCCATGCAAGTTTCCAAAGTTGAGAGGCAATCGACGGTTCTACCCAGCTACAACACCCACCAACACAGCACCTACAAACCACATCAACAACCAGCATGGCACAATAACCCTAAGGGTGTAGTAGTAGCACACATAACCTTGGCAGTAACCAACAGCTCTCTAATCCACTCAACAAAAGGGAGACCTAGCTAACTACTCAGCACTAGTGATCTAGTGGTCAGTAGAGGAGATTCTAATACAGAGATAGACATGTATATGCATGCATGCATTAACATGGCTGAAAACAGAGGTCATGAATTTGAACGGGGGTGGGGAGGGGTACATGAGAAGAGGTACACGGGAGTGTTCATAGAAGTTTCACCGTACCAAGGTAGGAAACTTTGAGATATACAAGATTACAAGGACAAATGGGCAGGTTAGACATATATAAGTTAATAAAGTAGTAGACAGTATTAAAAACTAGATCGATACTATTGATTGCTTCCTATTCTTCCTAACACCCTACCTGCAAAATGAGGTAATAAAGAACATTTTAAGACGTAAAACACTCTGGCCATAATGATGGTTCAAGAAGGATGCCAGGAGAAAGGACACTTGAGGCATGTGATCACGTGGCAGGCAGGCGGTAAAGGTTGCCCAGCATGGCCCGTGCTTTTGATTTCTAGTTTCTTTCTGCTACATTATCAACCTGATAGGTTTCTATGGGGTGGTCCTGGAGCTCTGTTCCCACAAGGGTCTTCTATGAAAACGGTATATTCAGAAGTGATAGTCAAAACGCAGTGATATATGCGCATGATATACACACGGCAGATACAAGGAAGATAGAGACTATTGGCTCAGTTTATTTCGAATAAGGGACAGTTAAACAGGAACTCTGTCACCAGTCTGACAAAGATGACATGCACTCGCAGGCCTCACTACCTCCCCTTCTGTGACAGCCTACTCTAGAAGTTAATCAGGCTCTCATGGGAGAGAGCTACTAAAGCCATTATCTACATAGCATGTCTTTCCCAAGGGGTCCAAAATAGGCGGCCAGCTGAAACAAACAAAAACGATTTTCTTTTCCTGGTACAAAAGGAAAAACTGAACTCAGAACAACATCCCATCCACATCAAAACAGTGCCCAGCTCCTTTCCCTCCAACACACAGAGAGGAGGAGGTCGGTCCTGGTTGAAGTTTCTCCAGGCAGAGCTGAGCAGGGTTGCAATGGCCAGCAGTGCCTGTGGGCGTGGCTATGGGCAGGGCTTCTTCCCCAAGTGTGATCTCTGATGCTTGTCAAGGCTGGAGCTCCAGCTGAATTGCTTGCCGCAGTGGGTACATTTATAAGGTTTCTCACCTGTATGAACCCTTTGATGTCTATTGAAGTTTGACCTCTGAATAAAGCTTTTCTCACAGATGGGGCATTTATAGGGTTTCTCTCCTGTGTGGATTTTCTCATGGTGGCGCAAGCCTGAGAAGTCACTAAAGCCTTTCCCACAGTAGTCACATTTACAGGGCTTCTCTCCTGTGTGAGTTCTCTGATGTTTCACAAAGTCTGAGCTTCGCAGAAAGGCTTTTTTGCAAATGTGGCAATGAAAGTAAGTCTCTCCGGTATGAGTCCTTTGGTGAAAAACAAGCTGTGAATTCCTATAGAAGGTTTTCCCACACTCTCTGCAGGTGGGCAGTTTCTGGGCCATGGGGGCTCTGGCCTGTCCCTTCTGAGCGGCCTCTCTCTTTTCCTCTAGCCACAAGGCTGACAGCTCTCCCAAAGAAGAGCTCTGTACGTGCTGACCTAGCTGTTTCCCAGAGCCCCTTGCATGAGGAAAGAGCTGTGCCCCAGTTCCCTCACCCTGAAGGCTTTCCAGAGACTCTGGGACATTCTCTCCTCCAAAACGATGTGGCTCACTCTCACCGAAGAGATCACTCAAGGCAGTCTGTGGTGGAGCCTCGCCTGATGCCTGACAGAAAACATCCAGACATCCCTGGTCCCTGTGATTTTCCAAGTTTAGGTTCTCTTTGTCATTTTCTTGTCTGTCTTCTGAAAGGAAAAAGAAGGTTTAAATGGCAGTAACTGCTATGCCCTGTTATCCAACTGACGCAAAGATGGTGCCAGGCAAGCATCATGTTTCTTTTTACTGAAAGGGTATCAATAAATGTGGAAGAAAATTATCGCCCAGGAGCCTGAGCCCTCCAGACTCACTCTACCTGTGCTTGGTTCAAGGCTAAGTCAATTGGCTCTGAAGCCAAGCCACTCATTCTGAAGGGCACAGGCTTCTAGTGAGCTTTTCTGATCCCTCCACAAGCAAACAGTATGCACTTAAGGGCCAAAACCACCAAAAGTTATATACAGTCAGTGCTTGTTAGGATGGTTGGTTTTCTTTCTAAGGTTTATTTTTATTATCTGTAATTATGTGTATGTAAGTATGTTTGTGTACATACATACTTGAGCGCAGGTACCCCGAGGAGCTGGAGTCACAGACATCTGTGAGCCACCTGACATGGGTGCTGGGAACCAAACTCAGCTCCTCTGCAAGAGCAGCACACAGCTCTTAACTGCTGAGCCACCCCCTAACCCCAAGATTTTTATTTGATTATATATAAAAGATAAACACAGTAAGAATTTAGGAAAAGAAAATAAACACATGTAAGAAACCCAAATCAACCCCAACAGCATTCCCAAATACGACGGCCTACATGATACCAGGCTCACTATGTGGCCTGGGCTAGCCTGGAACTTTCATCATCCAGGCTGGCCTCAGACTCCAAGAGATATGCCTGCCTTTGCCTCCTGAGTGCTGGATTAAAGGTGTGTACCCCCACCATGTCTGGACTTCCAGTCTAATTTTCACTTGCATGCACATATGTATAACCTACTTTTAGATAAAACTGATGTCATATTAAACACAGTTCTATATCTGGCTAGACAGCGTTTATTTATTAAATATTGACGCTGGTCTATTTAATATTTCATATGAATTCTCATATAAGAAACCTAAATATTTTTTTGGGGGGGGTGGGGGTTGAGACAGGGTTTTTCTGTGTTGTCCTGGCTGTCCTAGAACTATGTCTGTAGACCATACTGGCCTTAAATTCACAGGTATCTACATTCCTCTGCCTCCTAAGTGCTGGGATTAATGGCATGCACCATTACCGCCTGACCAAGAAATCTAAAATTTAGTTAATAAACTTCATTAATGTTTTGATTCATAATTTTATTGTAGGTTAAATGTAATAAGGATCCTAAGCCACTGGGCCATCTCTCCAGCCCCCGCAACCTAACTTTCAGAAAGGCTCTCCCATCCTCTGGTATGTTGTTAAGCAGGAGAACTGGGGAGGGTCCTGATACTTGAGTACTGAATACTTTTTCTACGTATGCAATTTTGACCAGTGAAAAAATGAATTTTCATTATTTTAAATGTTAATTCCTCAGTGGTAAAAGGATAAATCTTTTTCCTCCCACATCTGGGAGCTACTTTTTATATTCTAGGACTGCTGTTCAAATTTTCCTGAAAAAAGTAATTTGTTCTCATCAACTTGCTTTAACTTTCTCTATTTTAAGAAAAATAAAACAGACCATCATTTATCTATCAAGTTCACGGAAACATTTTTACACTAATTTAGTTGCAGTAATTTTGTTTGGAGTTATTTTTATGCATAGATTTTTTTTTACTTTATAAGCAAATTATTATAAGTCTGTTATTCTTTTCCTCAAAGATTTATCACCTCTATGCTTAGAAAAATGTTTCCAATCCAAACAGGATGCAAATAAAATATCCACTCGTGTCTTTTTCTTTGTGTCTACTTTGCAAATTATCTTTTAAAAAATGATTTCTAACTTATTCTGTTAAGCAACATAGGCAAAAGCTCTTCAGTAGCTCCCTTACAGCCCTGCACAGAGTTCCTGCCCACGGATCCCTGTTACCTCCTTCATGAGACGTGAAGAACCTGACAGCCTCACGCTTCCCAGGCTTCTTTCCTAGGTAACACTCAGAAAGGACCTTCCAACTTTGCTCGCTATTCTTGTCTGCTGTTAGGATATTCCTACTTAGGAATCACATAACTAGTTTGGGGGCTTTGTTTTGTTTTATTTTTTGCTGTTGTTTTAATCTCTGGGTACTCTGACTCGAGATGTAGTTTACAACTTTTTGAAGCTGACCCTGCTGATCTGCTTTTACTCTGAACTGCCCTTCCGTGCGATCAAAGAAACAGCATTTCTCTCATGGCTTCTGCACTTGGCCTTACTACACATCTGGCAGTCTGCCCAACCGTTGAATTTCCTATTTGTTGCTGTAGCTTCTGCCCCAGTTCAGTCTCTCTTTCTGTAAACCTGCACCCCTACTAGGCCTTGCACAGGCTTCTCTCTCCAAGTGTTCTCTTCCCATCTGTCCTCATCACCACCAAATTAATCTTCCCACACTTACTTCTAATACCCTTGCTTTCGGTTCTACCCCTAACTATAAAGATGGGCTACGCAAGGAAGAATCCAATGGGGCCAAGTCAGCGAGAAGGAGGGATGAAAAAAAACACCAAACCCCCAACAAAACAGAAACAGCCGGGATACAGTGAGCTGAACATCACAAATAAAATCCTACTACTACAAGGTATAGGCAAGCTCTGTCCTTTACTCAGTTTTACTGGAAATGCAAAAAACATCATCTCTGTAGCAGTAGCAGTAGCAGTAGCAGTAGCAGTAGCAGTAATAGGCTCAGTGTATGAGACCACTTACTGGTCTTGCAGAGGAACTGGGTTCTGTTCTCAGCACCCATGTGGTAGCTCATTAACTGTCTACAACTCCAGTTCTAGGGAATCTGTAGGCTTTTTCTGGCCTTCCTTGAACACCATGCATGCATGTGGTACATAGATGTATTTAGGCAAAATAATCATACACAAAAACTTTAAAAATTCAAAAATTACAATATTAAACCTACCAGGTGACCAGAAAGCCCCACTCTTCCCAGGCTCCTTTCCTAGGTAACACTCATGAAGTGTCTTCCAACTTTGCTCACTACCCTTCCCTGATGACATACATAGTATGGAATCGATTGCTCCCAGGGAACTCTTGTGAAATAGTAAATATACTGCTTCAAATTAAAATCAGGACTGGGTGTGTGCTTTGCATGTATAAGATCTGACACTCCCAGCACAGAAAAGACAACTGATAATAAAGCCATATCTATCAATTCTTATTCTCTGTAATACATTAGCAGAGGAAAATGATTAGACTCCATCAGGGAAAGGATAATTTGAGTCCTTTTCCTTCTCCAAAACTCTAGAATTCAATACATGTGCACATGGGCATGTGTGTACACATGTGAGTGAGCTGTTATGTTTTCTACTGTTGACATGTTTTAGAAAGAACACCCAAGGCAAAGGGATGCACATCACAAAAAGTTCAGACTTATTGCCAGTCTTCAAACATGTTAAACATCAGCTGATGCTGCTATTTTATGAAGTTCAGGTACACAGAGATGGAATAGAACATTCTATAGTTGTTTATTTTCCTGAAGTAGGTGCTCAGTACTGATTAAGATTGGGTTAAGAAAAGTTTCATTTTTGGCCAGCAAGATGGTTCCATGGGTAACAGTGCTTTCTACACAAGCCTGATGACCTGAATTTGATCTCCAGAACCCACATGACAGTGGAAGAAGGCTGCATAAAGCTGTCCTCTGGGCTCTATACGTATGTAATGGCACAGCATGCCCCTACACACAGATCACAAACACAGACTAATAAAATAAAAATATATTTTTTTTTACAAATCCAGAAAAGTATTTTCTCTGAATTTCTTTGCTGATATAATCACTATTACATGGAGTCTTTCTGAGGAAATTTTAACTACCTGTATTGGCCTCATGATGTCTGGATATTAGTTCTCTCTGAGAAGGAAAACTATCAAAATAGACAAAACTGACAGTAGATCCAACATGTGCTCTTTCTTTCATGGTTAAATAAATATACCAACAGCTCTGTAGCCAGCAACTGTTGGTATTCAAGTCAGATCACAGTTAGCTATGACTAATGCATTAACTACTTTACCCACCACCTACAGTTTGATCTGAGGAGGTCAGAAATGGCTAGAAACCATGACACCACTGACCTTTGCAGGGGGGTCTTGCCATCTTCTCGGCGCCGTGAAGGTGAAGCCCCATCAGCTCTTCCCCATATTCTGCTAAATTAGTCAGGTCAGGTTTGGAGTTGGAAATGCCTGCTACTGAGAGAGAGAAATTTTGAGGGCTTAGATGAACAGTGATGTCTGGGAGCTCAAAAGAGAAGCCCAGACATGGAGTCAATTACATACACTTACCAGAGAACTAGATGATAAGGACATATGGTGAATGCCATGAAAACAAGAATATAGACAGGTGACAAGGAACTGGGGACCACTGACAGGCTGCGGCAAACATCAAGACAGGGACCCTAACCTTTTTCAAGGCAGTTCAGTTCAGCAGGAAAAGAATATGGACCCAAAACCAGTAACAATTGCATCCACCTTAACTCAGCCCCTGCGAGCAGTGGAAGATCGAGCAAGTCCTTGATCTAACGCCCACTTCTAGCACCATTAAAAAGGAAATGCTATAGGTGGGCAGTGGTGGCACACACCTTTAATCCCAGCACTCAGGAAGCAAAGGCAGGTGGATCTCTGTAAGATCAAGGGCAGCCTGATCTACATAGTAAGTTGCAGGTCAACCACGGCTACCTAGTAAGACCCTGTGTCAAACAAGTAAAAATAAGGGGTGAGGGTGGGGAATAGCATCACCATGCCCATTTAATTTGTTTCATAAGTTAAAAGTCTTGCTGTAGTTAACACAATCTTGCAGTTCCTCAAGAACAGAACATTTTCAATATTGGGACATTCTTATACACCTGCTATTTCTAACTCATCAACCTCCAATAGTAGCACTAATGACTCCCTGCACACACACGTTCATCAGGTGTCCCTAGAAATGGAGAGAAAATACCTAACAGTTTCCCAGTCTTTTCATTTCCTCCCTTTAAGTGGACCCATGCCCTCACCTCCTGAGACCATTTTCCCATAGGTCTCCAGCATGAGATCCCAGTACTGTTCCTTTTGAGTAGAATCCAGGTGTCTCCACTGCTCCTGAGGGGGAAGACCACAGAAGTATCATTCCAGTGAAGGTGCTTAAACCTGCTTTCCGACCACAGAAAGCTGAGAGGAAGGACTGCGCTGTGGACGCTGGTCAATAAGAGACCCAAGAACACACTGGAATAAGTGAGTCCTCTGTCAAAGACAAAGAAGGCAATGGGAGGATGACAAGATTCAGAACCCCATTTCTTGCCCAGTTTATAAAACATTCGGGGCATACTTCCAGGTTGTTGTTGGTTTGGTTCTATGACGTTAGGAGTGAGGAACACCACATACCCTGACCCCTGCCCTTGTCTCTTTCAAGATCTACAGTGAAGCCCTTTTGACACTGGGTGCTTGCTATCCCCACTATTGGAAACCTAGAAATCCAAGAGAAAGAAAAGACATTAAAAGGGGAATTAGTGAGCAAGGTGATTGTAAATGAGTGAAAGGGTAGGAACAGTTAACAGCTGTAAACCCTGATTCTGAAACAAAAGCGTCAGGAGTCACAACTGCCCACGTCTAGAGTCCCTCAGAGGTTCCCAGGCATCCTACCATGAAGCTAGCTTTACTCTTAGTGCTCTTAAGCAAGGTGCTCCCGTCAGACAAAATAGCCTTTCTCCTCTTCAACAGCAGGCCGAAGACCCAAAGCGGACACCCACCTCAAATCATCGACTTTTCAAAAAAATTTCAGCCTCCCCACCAGAAGCTGACATTCGCTACCCAGAGTAACCTGCAGTACACTCTGTGGAGTTGTACTAAACCCCAAGTCCCAGACTGGCCACTTTCTACTGTGTGATCTTGGGCAAGTTACTTAAACTTTTAGAGTCTTGGTCCCCACCTGCTGGCTGCTCGCACAAAATTTGTTGGGAAGCTAGAAAGAAGTAATGCAAGCGCCACTGTTACAACAGGACACCATGTTCTCTCATCCTGAGTTCTAGAGCAAGTCTGCCACCTAGTGTCGGAATGTCTCCAGGAGAGACAAAGTCTGGGATTAGCAGACACTAAGTGTGGGAGAGAGAAGAGAGGGAAAGGGAAGAGGAATTTTTGGTATGAAAAATATCAGAATGCTCAAAAGTTCTCTCAATATACTTAACTATACTGTAAATACAAAATGAAATTTACACTTATTATTTTGTTACTGTTACATGAATGAAACTCCTGGAAACAGCCAGTCTGGGTAAATATTGCTAAATACAGGAGTCTTTAGTCAGAACCCACAAGACCTTCATTTGAGACCTGTCAGGGAAAAGGACGCCAAGCAAGCACCTGACAGAATGGCAGCTTTACTGGACACTGGACATTCTCCACAGCCACCAGAACAGCTGCTGCTAAGTGAAGTGAAAGCAAGATAGCACAAGCACTGGAAGCTCCAACATCACCATCAGCCAACTGACAGCCCAGAGTCACTGAGCACTGCACCCATGACTGAAAGCTACACTCCAGAAATGCCAAGAGGCTGAGGCCTGAATGTAACCCTAGTATAAATGCAGGGTACTAGCAGCCATTGCCTTTCCCTTTGAAAGTCCCAAAGTCCACTGTATGCTCTGATGGAAAATCCTGTTCCATGTGAAAGAGCACCATCTTGTGGGCTTATGAACTATATGCTACATTCAACTCAAATAGAGTTGGGGTGCTCTACCCAGTCATAGTTCCTGATAATAGCATACTATGTAGGGGTAATCACATGTCCTCTGCATTCTGACATGATTAGCAAAACAAAATTTATAGACAAGACTGGAGGGAGGGGTTATATTTCAATCTCCCTTCATTTTCAAAGGATTCCCTTAAATCTGAAGGTTTTGTTAAAGCTGATAATGGTTGGGGCTGGTGGTTACCGGGATATGTAAGGATGGCTTGTTCACTTTAGTGGTTGGTAGGCAGTTGTCAACTAATACAACATGTGTATACAGTCACCAACCAGCTAATACAGGCACTGTGTATGTGTGTAACTGCCAATAGGTTAATACAGGCACTGTGTATGTGTGTAACTGCCAATCAGCTAATAAGTGCACTGTGTGTGTAGAGTCACCATTCAACAATTACAGGCAGTTGTGTGTGTAATCACCAATCAGGTAATACAGGCACTGTGCATATTTATAGTAGCCAATTGGCTAACACAGGCACTGTATGTGTGTATAGTCACCAGTTGGCTAATACAAATACTCTGTGTGCATAGTCATTAATTACCTAATACAGGCACTCTGTGTGTGTATGTAATCACCAATAATGAACAGTGATGCTGAGCATTTTGAATATTTGTTCTTTGTTTTATTTTGTGACTGGCCTGAAATTCTAATACTACTGCCTCAGCCTTCTGAGTGCTAGAATTACAGGCAAGTCCCACCATGCCCAGCCTTGATCTTTCAAATTATTCAGAACAGGTAATGGTTGGTGTCTGTACTGTTTAAATATATTAACCAATTCTCTGGACTGTCCCTACATACTCCAGAAACCATAGTTCTTTGATAAAGTAAGAGACAGCTTGGTTCTACAATAAAACTAGCACCAATGGCATAGGTCTATTGGACCTAAAAATAAGATGACAAAGCTATGTACACTTAATTTTTTACCACAGAGGCCAAAAGTTACATTGGAAAAAAGACAGCTGTTCAATAAATGGTGCTCGCAAAACCAGGTATCTACCTGAAGGGTGAAATTAGATTCTTATCTTTCACCTTAATACAAAAATCAACTAAAAACTGAACCAAAGACCCTAACTTAAAACCTTAAGTACTGAAACTTGTAGAAGAAACCACAGGGACTACTCTTCAAGACACTGAAGTAGGCAAGAACTTTCTGAATAAAACACTACCAGCATAGGAATTGTCAGAAACAAACAAGGACCAAGTGTCAACAGATGGACCACATAAAAATCAAACCCTCTGCACAGCTCGGGAGACAAGCAACAGTACACACAGCTCCTGGGGTGGGAGAAAATCTCTATCAGCCACACTTCAGACAGGGAATAGCACCCAGAATTTACAAAGAACTGCAGAAAGTAAAAACCATGGGATGAAACTGCCAGTAAAGAAAAAGGAATCAGTAGAGAGTTTTCAAAGGAGCCCTGGCCCGGGGTAACAGGCTTCTCTGGTGCTCAATCACAACCCTGCCCATCTCTGGTTTCACATCTCTGGTTTCAGTTACCTACTGTCAACTGTAGACTGAGAGCATCAATGGAATGTTTCATAAATAATTCCTAGGCTTTAAATTGTATACTATTCTTTCATTTATAATCTGTCTGCTTGTTTTTTGAGACAGTGTCTTCAGTACAGTTCACTGTGGTCTGAAACTCACTTTGTAGTCTAAGTTGGTCTTGAATCTACAACACACACCACTTCATTTTTTAAAGTGCTAGAAATACCGGTATGCCACCACACCCAGCAACTGTGCATCATTCTGGGTGGATGACATCATTTCAAACAGGATGTGAGTCATCAATTTAGCCAGCACATCCATCCTGCATACCCTGCCCACCAGCACATCCACCCTG
>JADRCH010000873.1:947144-1033724 GCA_019843965.1 Rhynchomys soricoides | reverse complement strand
TACACTGCCCACCAGGACATCCACCTTGCATACACTGCCCACCAGGATATCTAACCTGCATACACTGCCCACACACTTGTTATTTAGCAGCTCTGTTTACTGTGAGACCCACCATTGTAGGACCCATACTTCTGTTCAAGTGGTTCTTATTTTACTTAAGAGAAGCCCTGAAGTGCAAGCGATGGTGGCCATGCCTGGGAGAAGCCATGAAGTACTTACTGAGTGGAAAATGAAAACCTTCTCTACTCACTAAGGAAAAACCATACACAGAAGTTGCCGAGTTCTGCGGTAAGAATAAGTCTTCTACCCACAAAATAGTGAGAAGGGGAAAACATTAGTACTAGTTCTGCTGTCACACCATGAATTGCTAAAGTTATAGCCACAGTGGGTAAGAGTTCTATTATCCACCCCACGCCATCTCATCACGCATGCCTGTGCCATCTGACATCAGCACATAAAGGGTGAGTACAGTGGTACACAGTAAGACACACTGACGCAAGGTTCCACTCATGTAACTCTCATTAGAGAGCGCTGCTAGAATTACTCCATTATTGGTGCCAGTGTTAATCGCTCACCTTTCATAACTTACAAATTAATCTTTATCAGAGGAATGATAGGAAAGCCCCACTCTATATAGGGTTATACAGTGTTATGCATAGTTTCAGACATCTTGAAACCACACACAAACACACACACACACACCCCTGAAAAGTCCGGGCAAAATAGAACAAACTTTGTCCAAAGAACTGCATCCCAAGAATATTTATAAAAACAAAGATAACCCAGCATCTGCTTGAGATGTAGGTAGAAAGACAACACTAACCCAGCAGGAAGACATTTTAAAAGGAGGATAATACATCATGTGTAGGGGAAAAGAAGATGAGTTATCTCATAAAATTCTATTTTACATAAAATTCTACAAAATACAAATGTGTGTGAGCAGAAGGTAGTTAGTAGGCATCTCAGGGTGGCTGGGACACTGCAATGACAGAAGACAAGAACTCAAACTGTAAGACAGGGGCTGTACAGACAGCTCAGCGGTTAAGAGCACTGGCTGCTCTTCCACAGAACCTGGGTTCAATGCCTAGCATGCACGTGGTAACTCACAACCATCTGTAACTCCAGTGCCTGGGGATCTACCCTCTTTAGGCCTTCATGAGCACCAGATATGCACCTGGCACAAAGCAGACAAAAACAACTCATAAACATAAAAATAACTTTTAAAGAAACTTTTTAAGAAAAACTTAAAATGTGATGTTTTTTAAGAAAAACTTAAAACTTGAATGTGAGGGAGATATTAATTCTTGATTGTGCTTGTGTTTTAGGGCTGCATACGTACACCAGAACCTACTAAACTATATGTTTTGAGTATGTGCAGTCTATCAACATTACTCCTATGATGTCAGAGAAAACAAATTCACCTGTCACACATGAGAAATAACCATTCCAAGTGTCTAACAGACTCCCGTGTGGGTAGCTCATACTAGCAAATAAAGCCCTTTCTTAACATGCACTCAAAGTAATGAAAAAAAAAAATCAGAAACCACCAGGCAAAGCGACTTGCACCTCTCCCCAGAGGCCAGATTCCGTTGTCCATCTGTCAAAATGACTGGCCAGAGAAGCAGGGACTCCACTCTTCCCCAGAAGCAGCCACGGCAACTACCGTGTAGCCATGCTCCATCTCTGATGCTCTTCTGAGTCCCCCCCCCCCCCCCAACCACCCAGCTCTCCTGGGCCAGGAGACACAGGCCGAGGACCTTGCTCACCTCCTGTAGTGCTGGGAGAAGTGCTGCTCCCACCTCTTGGTCTCTAACAGGCCTCCCCTCAGGTCTGGCAGGAAGCTGGGAAGCAGCCAGAGCTAAGGCAGAGAACAGGAGACATTTAGAATCCAAAGGTCTCCATTAATCTCCGCAGCGGATACCATGCAATTCTTCACAAATCAGAACAGTTTGCAGTGCCAATCAAATTCAAAGACCTGTGATCACCTACTAACAACTACCACCTCCCACCCCACCCCCCAACCTCACTCCAAACTTCCGGTCCCACCCATGCTTCTCCCCGCTCCCTCCAAAGAACCGAAACCCAAATAGTATGGCCTAATCACAAATGGTTTAAAATACAGTCTGGTCATTTCCACACTTTCCAGGGGCATTATACTGTTTCAGCACACACTTAGCCCTACTAACCACAGCCCCCAAATTTCTCCCAGAGACTACCACACAGCACAACAGATAACCGGCCCTCACCTAGTTCGGGTTCCATGTCTGATTCCTCTTTCACACCATGGCTCAGGAGCTCCCCAGGTGCTGGGGATGAATTCTGAAGGGACAGGTCCTGAGGCACTACTTCCATTGCGGGCTCCACCTCATCCCCATGGCAGTGTGCTGAATTCTCCTTCTCCAATGGACTCTCTTGTCCTAGAACTTGGATGCTGATCTGGAAACCAAACAGCACTAATTCAGGAAGGATGCACAGTCAAGATTGCTCTGAGTTAATGGAACCAGCCTTCTACAACAGACCATGAGATAGACAGAGAAAACGAAAAGCCCCTTTTAACCCAGGAAAACAGAAACTGAGGCCTGAACCAGGACTGAGAGACCTTCAACAATTAAATTCAGTGTAAGCAGCACATGCTCTGGTCTTTGTGTTCTATCCTGGGGAAGATTCCCCGTCTTTAGCACAGGATTCTTCCATCATGAATAATGCGGACTTTTCACCACCCACTGCCAACTCGGGGTGCCCCTTAAATAGCTCCAGGCTGGGACCTGTTGCTAGAAAAGGCAATCTTGGGATTCCAGACTTAAAACCTTCAGTTGACCCCACCCCCAACTCCGAGGAAGTGAGAAGGACATTCACTGATAGCAAATGAGTTATGCGACTGTGTCAGAATGGTGAGACCCCCCCTCCCCCCCCCCGAAAAAATATATAAACAATGGGGTTTCTAGAGCTGCCAGTTGGTGAACTCCCTGAGGTTCTGAGAAAGCGGCACACTGGAACAGGACTGGGAAGCACCCTGTCTGTCTCTCTCTCCCATTTATCTACTTGTGAGTTTTACTCTATATTATAAACTGGTAAAGTAATAAAAGCGTATTCCTGGGTCCTATAGGTCACCAATCATCAAGCTGGACAGACAGTTTGCTAAAACACCTAGTCGTGGCATTTGTGAGGGGCATCTGAAGTGCCAGAACAGCTCTGTGGGGCTGGGCTCTGGTAGTGTGTAGACAGCTATCAGAACTGGACTGACTTGCTGATACTTGGATTGTATCAGAGAATCAAAGGACTGGTTATTGGTTTGGGAACTCTATATATTTGGAGTCATAAGAACTGTCAAGAAAGAAAAGACAATGAAACAGTGAAGCCCCAGAAGAACATGGGCGTTACTCACAGACAAAGATGTGTGCTTACCCACTGCCACAGTTTCTGGGGATCTCCCTTCAAGCTTTCCACAAGGGTCACTGCCTCATCTCCACTGCCTGGACACTGTTTCCTCACCCACATCTGAATCTCCCCAGGGAGGATGGTCAGAAACTGCTCCAGCATGAGGATCTCTAGGATCTGCTCTTTGGTGTGAACTTCTGGCCGAAGCCACTGGAAACAGAGCTTCCGGAGTTGTCTCAGGGTCTCCTGGGGCCCAGACATCACCTGGTAACGAAACTGCCTGAAAAGCTGGCGAGCAGTCTCAGGGTTGGCAAGCTCTCTTTGCTGGGTAGCATCTGATCCAGAGAATGTGGCATCCTCAGCCTTGGCCAGTAAAGGAAGCAGGCCCAGGGCCTGCCCCAAGTCAACAGGCATTGTCTGGCTTCACAGGGCCTTTTAGGCAAGGGGTTCCAGGATGGAGCTGTCTCTGGAGGGAGAACTGTGTCTTCTAGGGATGCTGGAGAATGAGAGCCAATGCTGTACACAAACACCACAACAACACACGATCAGAAACAACACACGTTGTGTGCTCCCCCTGAAAGGCCCGCAGGCCTATAACTATTCAGCGTGTATACAATTCTATTCTGAGAGGCTGTAAACTTGAAGGTACAAAGCAAACTACAGCTTTCTCTTGCTCATATTTATATTCTTCATTGGTATTCAAATGTCCAGAGACTCTATAGAAGAATGGAACGTACCATATAGGCAGGTATGGTGGCACACACTTGTAATCTTAGCACTTAGAAGATGGTGAGTGTGTGGCCAACCTGGGCTGTATAACAAGCTCAAGGTATGTCTCTGCTAGGTAGGAAGACCATATTTCAAAACAGAAAAACAAGAGGCTGACGTGATGCCTCAGCAGATAAAAGCATTTGCTATCTAAGCCTAACAGCTTGGGTTTCATTCCTGAGCCCACGGAAGGAGAGAACCAATCCCAAAAGCTGTTCTCTGACCTCCACATGTGCCGTGGAATATGCACATGAGTATCCGCACATACTAGGTAATACAGTTTTAAATTTTTAAAATGAAAAATATGAAAGAAATACACACATGAAATCATTTCACTATGAGTTTCTAAGTAGACACATACTTCTCTATCTCTGTACCTGTAAGCTAATACATAACAGTTTTCAGGGTTGGGGATACAGTACAGTACCTACCTCACATGAGCAAAGTCCTAGGTTCAATCCCTAGCATTTGTAAACTGACACAATAACTCATGACTTCAATACCAGTACTTAGGAAGTAGAAACAAGAAGATCAGTAGTTCAATGTCATCCTCAGTTACACTGTGAATACAAGACCAGCCTGGGATACATAAGACCCTTTCTCAAAATAAGACTAGATTAGACTAGACAGACAGACAGACATGGACAAGAGCTATCAGTGCCCTAGGAATACAGGCTAATATTGAAAGGGTGATATGTTTCCGTATTAGCATACCATGTTATCTCAAGGCTAAAGCAATAAGGTCAAGAAACCATAGACCAAAGCCTATAGTTCCAACATGAAACATGTTTTTCTCAGGTATTTGTACAATGACACAAAGCTAGCTTATACAGCATCAGGATTCAGAAGACAGCAAATGAGACCGTGAAAAGGAAAGCAGTAAGTGCCAAATTTATTATTCAAATGTTCTCAAAGGATCATTCCTTCTGTTATTAGCTGACTTTATTACAGGTGCTCATAATATAAGTCATAGGACTGACCCTTAAAACATCATAAAGGAAGATACTAACAATCACCATTTCTCCCTAATACTAATGGCATGGACACACGTATACACACACACATACACACACACACATACACACACACACCATATAAACATATACCATAATAATAAATTAAAGTAAAAGGACAAGAGGGCAGAGGACAGAGATGAGAGGGAGGGCAGGAGGGAAGGATGGAGAGGAGGAGGAGGATAAGAAAGAGAAGTGTAACATTCAAAACCCACCCAGAGAAATTTTCTTTCAAGGATGCAAAAAAGGAGAGGTAAGAACGGCTTAAAGCCATGTGTTTTTCATGTGGACCTCTCTAAATTTATGCGTTTTATATTTTTGGGTTTTTTTTGTGGTTGTTTTAAAGAGCCTACACACTTCATCCACATCCACAGTAGTAGTGCTCTGTGGTACTAAGGTAACATTATTAAAGTAAAGAGTATTACATATTTGGGGAATTGCTTTTCTAGCCCTGGCAAAATAAGTGACAATACAAACTAGTCAGCCAGCTACAACCAGTTCCCAAGCTGGAGAATGCACATAGACAGCCAGTTTTAAGCAGTCCATGGAGCAAGTGAGAATGCAGTTCTGAGAGAAACTGGTGAAGGAAGCCCATGGCCATAGTGTGTGGGACCCTGAAAGGCAGCCTGGTTTCTGGTTGAGCTAAGGTTTAAAACCCCGGGACCCAGTAGGGACTCCCCAGCAGGGGATAACCCTACAAGGGACAGTAGGTGTTTGGCATGCTCCTGGGCCCCAGGCTCCTGACACCAGGCCGCAGCTCTCCTCCATAGGTTTGTGACTATCAGTAATGTAAGGGCAATGCCCAACACCCCCCCACAGGTAGAGGTGTGGTCACATAGCCTCAAGACATTCCCATTTTAATGAGGCACCTAGAGGCTTAGCCAATAAACTCCCCTTCCCCTTCCTAGCCACTCCTCCCTGCAAAAGGTATTTCAATCTCAAGCCCACCCTGAGATTGGAGGGTTTGGTTTCACTCATTGCCACTCATCGCCACTCTCCGCCATGACAATAAACATCTTAAAACCATGGATTGTCTCTCTTCATCAGGATCCGCCATGGGGAACGATGGAACAGGCCTTCATCTAAAGAGCCACACCCAGTCTCTCCACAGAAGGCCTCTCCGAGCTCCTAGCCACAGCCACTACCAAACCAACCCAGCTAGCTGGCGACAGACTCATGGAGAGGACCCAGGCCATGCTCCCCAACCCCAGGCGGTATCCTGCAGCTTTTTACAGCCCGTGGGGTGAGTATGGTCAAACTTCCCTCAACCTGCTCCTCCCAGAGGCCTAAGCCCCAGGGTTAGACACAGGATTTACCCCACCACCACCACCACCACCACCATTTAACCCGACAATAGCGACTGGCTATGAGGACAACTTTGCTGCTGCCACACTGGGTGCAGGAAGCTGAGTTCAGGAGGGACACAAAGGTCTCAACAAGCTGAGTTAACATGAGCACAGCTGAAAGCTATTGAGTGACCCTGTTCTAAGGAACACAGCATGGAGGAACTTATGAGAACAGGGACAGATGTCAGTATGGGGTGTCCCCTAAGCCCTGGTACAGGCTTGAGGCTGCTTATTACCAGGATAAAGCACCAAGGTTCAACAAAGATCAGAACACACACAAAAGGCCAATCAGGAAGGAAGCACTGGAATTTTTATAATCACTCCAGAATGGCCAGGGCTAAACAGAGAAACCCTGTACCAAAAAAACCAAAGAGTTTTTTCCAATAAGACCCACTCTCACCTGCTCTAACAAAACCTAAAACCAGGTTGCCACCAGATCCACAGACAGCAGTTTCATTTCATCAGCGTGGAAAGCTGTGGGGAAGCACTCTGCTCCTTCCAAAGATTTGCTTAACCAAAGTGTAAGATAAAGCCTAGTTGCCTGTTCCAACAAACAGCAACATTTCTCAAGAACATAACTGGCCTTCAGCATCACTAATGCACCACGGTGAGAGTCAGAATGCAATACGAGATTTCTAGATACACAGGAAAATATGAGTAAGACAAAAAAAAAAAAAAGAAGAAGCAGACAACAAAGACCAACTTCAACATGGTCGAGGGCTTAAAGAAAAACAACTCCAAGCCTAGCATAAACATCCTGCAACCATTAGAAGTAAAATATAGTTTACAGAGCTAGGAGAATGCAAACCTAGCATGCATGAGGCTCTGGGCTCAGTCCTCAGAACTTTAAAGCATGCAGGCACACACCACATGCACACCACACACACTAAAACACACAGCACACACAGCACACACAGCCACACACAGGCACACACATATAAAAACACTGCAGGCATATGCACAGACACACCACACACACTATGCACACATATAAAGACATACACACACACACCATACACACACCCAAACACACCACACATGCATGCAACACACAGACACACATACCACACACCACACATACTGTACACATAGCCATGAACAAATTTTTCAAAAAGAACCCAGGAAATCTGTCACCAGTGAATATGTACTACAAGAATAAAGGTCATTCATTCCTCCAATTGCTAGAAAACTCCTATCTTCAGAAAAGAATAAAAAGAAGCAAAACGGCCAATGTCTGGTGAGCACAAATGCTGTAATTTTTTTATTCTGATAACTTCGGTAAAAGGCAGATGAGGGCTATTTAGATGGCTCAGCAGGTCAAGCCAATAGCTGCTAGGCCTGACAACCTGAGTTTGATCCCTGGGACCCCAAACAGTAGAAGGAGAGAACTGAATTCCACAAGTTGTGCTCTGACCCATACACATGCACTGTGTGCATCAACATACATGTACAAATAAAAACTGTCAAGGCTGGAGAGATGGTTCAGCAGTTAAGAGCACAGACTGCTCTTCCAGAGGTACTGAGTTCAAGTCCCAGGAACAACATGGTGGCTCACAACCATCTGTAATGGGATCTGGCACCCTCTCCTGGTATGTGTCTGAAAAGAGCAAAAGTATGCTCATATATAAAACAAATACAAAATGATGTCATTTAAGGTTTTTAAAAATAATTGTATACGAGATATTAAAATTGCACGGGGGAAGGACACATTTAATGAATTCGTTTTGTTAATATATTTGTGACTTGCCAAATCAGAAAAAGAAAATTGGAAGCCATTGGGGGGGAGGGGTTGCCAGATAGGAAATGGGAAGGGTCAAGTAAGAGGTGAGAACTGGCAGATCTGAACTGGGGTATATAAACTGGTATGACAGAGACTTTAACAGGTTACACTCTACTTAAAGCTTAAGGATGCATAGTGTTAGCACTGGCTCATCTTCCAGATATCCCGGGACCCAGGTTCCATACCCAGTCCCCAAAACATGACCCATAGTACCCTGTAACTCCAGTTTGAAGGGATCCAGCAGCCTCTTCTAGCCTCTTCTACTGGCACCAGGCACACACAAAGGTGTACAAACAAGCAAGCAAGCAAAATATCCATATACACATTTTTTAAAATAACTTATTTAAAACAAAACCAAAAAACAGAAATATCGCAGGAAAAGAGAAATAATCAGAAAAAATGTAATGGAAAACAAGACAATGCAGTAGAGTAAAACTCAACCATACCAAAAACTACATTATGTGTAAATGGAATAAACACTCACACTACAAGGCAGAGCTTTCAGATTTCAAAGAGCAAGACCCAGATATCCGAAAGAGACATTTTAAATACAAAGACACAATAACCTGACATGTAGCCAAATGGTTAAAGCACTTGACTAGCCTGTGAAAAATCCTGGGTTCCGTGCCCAGCACCACAAATTAACTTGTTAGGTAGAAGAAATAGTTTAAAAATAAAGATTAAAGAAATGAACATATTTCTACATGACTATATTTCTATTTTAAATTACATTGTAGTTGGAGAATACACACAAAGTTTCCAGTTCCATAAAAACCTGTGCTTAGGATTTTTTTCATTAGTGTTTCTTATGTGCTTGCACTGAATATATCACAGATGTTGAACCGAATTTTGACCGCCTCTACTAGGAGCTGGCATCGTATATGAAAATAGTATATGGCATAAGCATATGAACACTGATATGACTACATATCACTGATATGATTAATATATTTGGTCAAGCTGACTGGAAGACCTGTTAGGGTTTCTACTGCTATGAGGAAACACCATGAACAAAAGCAACTTGGGGGGGGAAAGGGTTCCATGTACACTTTTAATCTAACAGTTAGTCATCCAAAGTAGTTAGGACAAGAACCCGCACAAGGAAAGAAGCTGGAGGCAGGAAGAGACCATGGAGGACTGCTTACTGGCTTGCTCAGCCTGCTTTCTTAAAGAACCCAATACCACTAGGGCTGCACTACTCACAATGGGCTGGGCCCTCCCTCATTACTAATTAAGAAAATGCCCTAGAGGTTTGTCTACAGCCCTATCTTAATGGAGACAATTTCTCAACTGAGGTCCCCTCAAGTGACTATAGCTTAGGCCAACTTGACATAAAAATAGCCAACACAAAAACAAAGGGGGGGTGTCATTTCGAGAAGTGTGTTGGCTCATCAATACACAGTGTGGCTACAGCAGTACTGACAAAAAGAAGAAGAAGAAAAGATGGCATGTCATTAAAAAGATGGGCCAGATCATCTAGAAACAGAAGTGTACACAAACCTAGTATCAATGTTTTGTTGATTATTTGGTGTGTGTTTGTGGATGTGCATGTTTGGGGCTGCTGTTTTGAGACAGAGTCTGTCTCTGGCCGAGGCTAGCCTGAAACTCAAGGTAATTGCATTGCATGCATCAGCCTCCCCAATGCTGATAGTACAGTAGTGAGGATCAACCAAAACTAAACCCTACAACTCTAGTATGCTTAATGAAGTCCTTAAGAAATACTCAGGAAAACAAACCATGTGCACACATTTCATACAACTGGAAACTTCAAGTATGTATTCTGTAACCATGGCATCCTATGATGAAACACCACAACCAAAAGCAAGTTGGGAGGAAAGGGTTTATTCAGGTTACACTTCTACATCATAGTCCATCACTGAAGGAGGTCAGGACAGGAACTTAAACAGGGCAGGATCCTGGAGGCAGGAGCTGACGCAGAGGCCCTGAAGGAGTACGCTTACTGGCTTACTCTTCCCAGCTTACTCAACCTGCTTTCTTAGAGAATTCTCAAGACCACCAGCCCAGGATGGTATCACCCACAATGCCACGGGCCCTTCCCCATCAATCACTAATTACAAAAATGTCTTACAGCCAGATCTCAAGGAGGCATTTTCTTAATTGAGGTTCTCTCTATTCAGATGACTCAGTTTGACATAAAACTAGCCAGGACAAAATGTAATTAAATGGAAAAGCAACACCAATAAGGGATCTTAAAATCCCAACTTGTAGAAATTAGTAATTAGTAGTCAAAAGACATCACAATGGAAATTACAATATATTTTCACACAAAATGAACACGAAATCGCAGTTTACCAATGTTATGAGCTTAGAACAGCAGCTCGATACCTATGAGTTGAGACCCTTTCATGGGGGTCACCTAGGACCATAGGAAAACACAGATATTCACATTACAGTTCATAACAGTAGCAAACGTATAGCTATGATGTTGCAACAAAAATTATTTTTTAGTTGGGAGTCAGCACCATGAAAGGAACTGGATTAAAGGGTCCCAGCATTAGGAAGGTTGAGAACCACCGGCTTAGGGAAACTTTCAAAGGCGGCTCTGTTTTTAGAAATGAAATACACAAAACTCCTTCACTATCTAAATGAACTATTTCCTGAGTTTTACAAAAATTTTAGTTGGCAAAATTTCTACCTGTTTGGTAGATTGGTCAGTTCCTAACACTAATTTGGAGAATATTCAAGAAATGCTTTTCTGAGAATACTAAATCTTACACATTTAAATCTTATGATATCAATACTACTTGTTCCGTGTAGTAAGGGCCAACTGCTAGCTACCACCCAGGCATTTGTGACAAGGCGTCCATTTACTCAAAATTAGATTACTTTATAGAGAGACTTACGGATTTGTGACCTGATGAGAATTTACTTCTCACTCCTCACAGAAGAAACTCATGATCATCAATTTTATTTGTATTATGCTTTAAGAAATAGAAGTGAAGGGCTGGTGAGACAGCTCAGTGGTTAAGAGCACTGGCTGTTCTTCCAAAGGTCCTGAGTTCAATTCTCAGCAACCACATGGTGGCTCACAATCATCTGTAATAGGATTCAATGCCCTCCTCTGGTGTGTCCGAGAAGAACCACAATGTACTCACATACATAAAATAAATAAATTTTTTTTTAAAAAAAAAAGGCAAAGTCATGTTTAAAAAAGAAAAAAGAAATCGAAGTGAAAATGAACATCTAAGGCAGCATTTTTCTATACACACGTAGGTTACACACAGGGTTGCACATGTAGGTAGCCCTTTGTTTATCAGGTCACTGTAGGCTTTGCTCGTGCTATTGCTGACCTTCCTGACAGCCTTGTAAAGTAAGTACTAAAAGTTCACAGTTCTGGTTCCTCCAGGGCTCCCAACAAGCAACGCTTCAAGCCCAGGAAGAGCTAGGGCAGGCTTCTGGGGGTTTGCAAGGAGCAGCTGGGGTTGTCATTAAGGGCCAGTAACTAGCGGCTGGCCTCTAGGCAGTGTTCAACTGGAGCCCGGTCCTCCCCATCCCAATCCCTCTCCTGGGGCGAGCAACCCGGAAGAGCCCACTTTCCGTTCCGCCCCGAGTCCCCTCCCCCGCACGCGCCTGTCGTCCGCAAGCGCGACAGGCACCGGGCCGAGACCGCTGTCCTCGCCGCTGCTTGCTCTCTACAGTGCGCGAGCTGGAGCGACTTCAGGTTTGACCTCAGGAGTCGGCTACCCCTCCGATCCACCAAACCTTCGCGCTTACCTCTGCCCTAGCCACCCGCTTCGGCGCACTTCCGGAAGCTGGACGGCTGCGCGCTTCCGCGGCCCGAGCGACGCGCGTCGCCGGGGCGGAGCGAGGGGCGGGGTGGGGCGGAGCGAGTGAGGGACTCCTGAGGCCAGCTTTCCCATTGGTTCCCCAAGAAGTGCCCCAGTTCATGACCCGGGACTGGCACCTCCCCTCGCAGGGTCTGTGAGGTCCAGGTTCCTACCGTCACTCCTCCTGCCAGATCCTGTTTTCTAACCCAGGCTGTACCCACAACCTTTTCACTCATTTTAAGACCTACCGGCTCTGGGCCACAGCTGTCACCTCGTATCACTAAACCTGGTTGACAGAAGCCTCCTGTCCAAATCCAAGTACTCAGTCTTGAGTATCTGACACACAGGACAGCTTTGGGATAGAGATGTGTCCTCTCCCTGCCCCATGGTTAGAAGGGTTGACATCTCCGAAGAAACACAGCAGGGGTCGATGGGGAGCATGGTATGTGCACACACTTGAAAAAACTGATCAGTAGTAAAGAGACTCTTCGTGTACTCAAAGTTCTTGGCGCCGAAAAGATCGCAGTTCGTGAGAAAGCCTTTCACAATCCTGGTTAAAACAATCGTTGACTCAGACGTCAAGAGACATATGTAGTTGACAGGTTAGTAGTCTGGTAGAGGCAGAAGTATCTATCACAGGAGAGCTTGGCTGACTAATCAGACATTTAGCTAGAGACCTGCCTCTGGGGTTATTTTCAATTCCAAGGAACTTCACTTCCAAGAACGGGTGGTTTGGTCGGGACCTTGATAAGGTTCCTGTTAACCTTACGCCCAAAAGGCGTTAGCCCAAACGCGTTGGGCTTTAGTTGAACAACATTCAAGGAAGATCAGAGTAACTCAAACCCTGAAGTTGTGCAATACACCTATGAGAATCTGACCAAAGCTGAGACTTTTCCCATGGGAAATACAGAGGCATAGCTACACACACATTTCGTTCTGAAATTCAGGGAGCAAATAGAGGCAAACCTGAAATCCATAAAACTCAAGTTGACAGTTCTAAGGAATGTCCCTAAGGAATATATATATATATATATATATAATCAATTTAGAAGAGGCATGACACTTTTTGAACAGACTGAACAAGCAAAACGCATTTTAAAAATAAGTAGACATCTAACTTAACTGAGGAAATAATAGAAAAGTGCCATCTTTTTTCATTTACTTCATAAATATTTACCAGCTGCCTCGTTGGAGCCAGATACTATTCCATTTGCTAGGGATACAGCAGTGAACTATACATGCAACACTCTGGCACTTAAAACACTATTTTGTGAAGAGGGTTGAACAATAGGTAAATAAATGCATATGTAATAAGCATGTTGGGTAATGATAAGTAGAAAAATTAATTAGGAGGGACTGGTGGTGTTAGAGTTGCATTGCAGTTTCTGTAGAATGAAGGAGGATGAACAGATAAAACAACCTTGAATTGAGACCAGACGTTAAGGTGCAAACCCTGTGTACAGGGCAAGTTTTCCAGGCAGAAGAAAGAACAAACGTCTAAGCCCTGAGACAACAAGGAAAAAATAAAGAGGTATGAGCTCTGAGTTCTGGACCATAGCAACAAATAGTTCTCACAGAAGAGCATCTACCAAAGGAGAGGGGGGTACACCTAGGTTATGGCGTGCATCTCTAGCATGCAAGAAATCTAGCTTCCAGGGGCCAAATATAACAGAATGAGTTGGATCCTGTGTTGAGCAGACTTGGGAGACCATCACGAGGGAAGGGGAGATTCTTCTTGTGGAACAGGTAAGTTCAAGACCAGCCTTAGCTACATGGGACCCTGTCTCAAGACAAACAAACAAATAAACAATAACAACAGTATTTTTGCTTGTTCAAAACCTATTGAGACAAGCAAGTTGGCATGTACTGAGTTCGGTAGGTTTGTGAATTATATTACCAGATTTTAACTAAACCCTAACAAAATGTACATGTGATTTTAAAAAGTTCCCTGCATAGCAATGTCAGCTCAAAGATTCGAGTTATAGTATGTGTAAAGAACATGGAAGAATTGCATTTCAAATTTGTTATTGTAACCCAGGCTAGCCTTGAACTTACTTCTGACACTTCAGCCTCTTCTTCCAAGTGCTAGGATTACTAGGACTTGCAATACTAGGATTACTAGCACATGTACTACCACACCCAGTTTTATGCAGTACTGAGAGTGGAAGGCAGAATGTGTTTGCGTGTGTTTGTGTGTGTGTGTGTGTGTACATATGTATTATGTATACCTGTGCCAGGGCCTGTGTGTATGAAGGTCAAAAAGCAACTTCAGAAGTCAATTCTCTCCTCCCACAAAGTAAGTTCCAAGATTAAACTCAAGCTTTGTCACTCACTGAGTCATCTTGCCAGCCTGGTGCCTGGGATTTAGTACATGCTAGTCAAGCACTCTGCCAGTGGAACTCTATGCCCAAACACGAGAGTACATTCATAATCAAATTCTTAATCATAATTCATAATCAAATACTATATGTGTAATATAGTAGAATCAAGAGCAATGCTAACTCAATCAGATACGACCAAGAAGCCAACAAAATAGGTATGTGATACATATGTATGCATGTAAATTATATAACTTATACATACAGATAATCTATATAAAGTATATGTGAAGACTATATGTGTGCATATTATGGTAGATGTGTTTAGTGCTAGAGCATGAAAAAACTTTTTTGTAGTTTGCAGTCATACAAACTATAAAGTACTTTATGAAATGTTATTAAGCCTAATAGAAAATGTTTGGTAGCCTCTATTTGGGTGCTAATAAGCAAGAATCAACATTTAAAAGTTTCCATATGAAACATTTTAGTGCTTACATTGTGAGACTATTGGTTAAAATTAATAAAAATGAAAACTACATGATTAGTTTGCAAGAGCTACTGACTTATATGAGGGACTCTGGAAATTAATAGTAACAAATGATATTAAAAAATAAATATACAGCCAATAATGTAATTTTTCCATTTGGAGTTTTTGTAAAGTGTGTTTTGGTGTTTTACTTTGACAATAGTTAAAACCATCAAAAATAAACTGAACTTAGAGGGAGACCTTAAAAGTCTCCATATCCCAGAATAGTAAAACAGCATTTGCTCAAATCCACTGTCCGCTATAGTTTAATGAAAACTTTAATAAATAACATATATGTTTTTCATTCTTACCTCATCCTTTTGTTTTCTTGCAGATTTCATAGTATATGTAAGCACAGGGGACAGGATAACGACTAGTTTAGCTTTAAAATATTTAACAAGTTGAAAGTGCTTGAACATAAGGGACAGGGACACTACAGAATCTGGCTCTGATCACATTCCGGCCACGCAGCGTCGGATACGAGCAGGTCAGAGCTGTATTCTTTATGCCTCTCCCCAAATCAGAGTTTCTCAGAGGCAGCGCCTACAACTGGACCTGTTAAACAACTGTTTCAATGCAGTTCTGTGCTCACTGGTCTGGGGAGCAAAACCACAATTCATGATTTTAAAGCCTCATCCATGGGAGCTGGAGAGACGGCTCAGGGATCAAAAACACATACTGCTCTTGCAGAATAACAGAGTTCGCATCCTCCCACCAATCCTGAGGTGATTGTTGGGGATCTGATGCTCTGTACTCTGAAGGCACCCTTAAAGGCATATATGTGTGCATAAACACAAATGCACACATAAATACACATATACATTTTTTTTAAAAAAAAATCATCTCAATCTTCAAAACACAAATAGGTGTGATTATTCGCAATGTTAGTGAGTTTTCAGGTAATGTGATAAATACCCAAGAAATAGTTTGTTTGCAGTTTGGGTTGGTTTTGGTCCATCATGGTTTGGCCTCGCAGCTTCAGATCCTGAGGCAAGTTAGCACTTCATAGCAGAAGTGTATGGGTAATAAAACCAGGGAAACAAACGAGAGGTGTGGTGGTGTCTACGATTCTATTCAAAGCCATACTCCCTTAGGGACTGGAGAAATGGCTGGTCAGTGGCTAGGAGAACTTGCTACTCTTCTTGAGGACCCCAGATCAATTCTCAGCAACCACATGGTGGCTCACAAAAGAGTTCCGGAGTATCCACTGCTCTCTTCTGACCCCTAAGAACATCAGACATGCATATGGTATATAAACATATATGCAGGCAAAACACTCACGCACATGCATCTACAACATTTTTAGCCAAAATTATGCCCCCAGTAATTCAAAGACCCTCCGCTAGTGATGCCACCACTTCTCTGTTTGTTTGTTTGTTTGTCTTATAAAATAGAATTTTACTCACTTTGGCCTAGAACTCATAGCCATCCTCCTGCCTCAGCATCCCAAGCAAGTCTTACCTATAGAATGTGTTGTAATGGTTGGTTTGGAGAGGTATCCCAGCACTCTGAATGTTGAGGCCACAAGAGGACTTGGAGAGTTTCAGGCCAGCCAGACTGTGCGGCACAAGCATGTTCCAACAAAGAAACTAAAATGAACCAAAGCCCCAAAGCCTCTGAAAATCCCCACAAGCTGTAACAACAAAATAGCAATCTCAGATGCAGTAGGATGCTAAAAGAGAAATAACATAAGAAAGAACTTACCATGGAAGCCCATTAGGCAACAACTGGTACCTCAATGAAGCACCTGTGACTTTTCTGGTGAGTTTCAACCTGGGGGTGTTGGTCTGGAAGCACAGGACAATATTGCAATGTGCATAACCCAACTCCTTGAGAGACTTTCATGATATGTATGGTCATTATGAATCTCACTTTGGGGGTGTCATATTAAAATGCCGTGGCAAGAAGACGTTTGGTAAAATAATATTTATGCTCAGTTTGTGTGTGTGTGCATGTGTGTATGTGGGGGTGTGTGTGTATTTGGTTGGTGTTTGGTTTTTTGAGACGGTTTCTCTGTGTAGCCTTGGATGTCCTTGAACTCTCTCTGTAGATTAGGCTGGCCTTGAACTCATATCGATCCACTTGCTTCTGCCTCCTGAGTGTTGGGATTAAAGGCATGTGTCACCATTGCCCGCCAGTTCTAGTTCTTATTATCATTATCTACAGAAATCTCTCTTCCTAAAACAGATGCCATATGGGCATTCTATAAATCACCACCAGGTTTTATGTGCACCAGGTACAGTTTGTTCTCAGAATTTTATATCCATTTCCTCATTTCATTCTTGCAATCATCCTGAGAGGATGATGAAGACTTAGCTCTCATGTTACTGATGAGATGAGAGCACTGAACCACATCAAGATACCCAAGTGCTCTCAAGGCTTCACCCTTAAAATGTCAGCAGACACTGAACGCTTTTTAAGCCTCAGTTCTACTTAAGGAAAGGGTAGCCTTCACTCAGACTGACAAAACTGCCGTGAGGTCTGTTGGTGGTTCCAATTTGTGTTCTCTTTTGTTTCATTTTTGTGGTTAGGTTTGCTGCCTGTGGATGGAAGCAGAGCCTCCAGCTCAGCCTGGGCCAGTACTGTATGTACTCTTAGCTTCACCCAATCCCCATGTGTGATTATTTATCTCGTTAACTAACGTAGGGTCTGCACCTCAGTGTCTTTAAAATGCTTCCTTGGCTTTAAGGTACCTAACTGATCTGCCAACTTTGAATAGCCAGACTTTGCCCTGCTGTGACATCAACCTCACCTTGATAACTAGGACTCCAAAAATTCTTAGCAGTGAGCAGTGGGCGGTCCCATCTGTCCCTGCTGTCTGTACTGGGGATGGTTGGATGCCTGCCCAGGCAGAAATTCTGTCTGGATTTGGATTTTTGAAACTGAACTTACTTACTTCTTTCTAACAGAAGCCTCCAGGAGCATGTGGTGGTTCCCGAAGGTCCCCTGGGCCAGTGGAGAAGCAAGATTTTTCTTCCCCTGGAGAGATGACAAGACTGAGTTATCTGTCACAGCTAATTAGCACACAAGTCTGAATCCTGGGCAACACACTGAGGGAAAAAGATCGGGATTAACTAGACTCCAGGGCACTTCTAGTTAAGCTACTACTTCGCAGAATGTAGTGTTTCAGAAGAACAGGAAAAAAACAAAAAGTCAATCAGCAAAAGGGTCTGTTTTTAGGAATGCTTAAAAACAGATGCTGCAGAGAGTTTTGCATTGCCCACAGAGATACATGTGTAATCAAAGGCACAGAATATAAGTCCAATGTTGGGGGACATTAGTCACCTACAAGCAAGCAAGGAATGAATGCTTTAAAGCTTAAACAGTTTGGGGCTAGAGAGATAGGTCAGCAGTTAAGAGCACTTATCGCTCTTTTAGAGGACACAGACAGGTTCAGTCCCCAATGCCTACACTGAGCAGCTTACGATCTCTTGTAACTCACAGGTCCAGGGAATTCAATGCCTTCTTTTGACCTTCTTGGTACTGCATGCACAAGACACACGCACAGAGAGGCAGACATATGCACTAAATACAAATGAATGTGTTTTAAAAGATTTATCCTTATATGATAGTCTGAGTGTCTGTCTGCATGTATGTCTGTGCAACACATGTGTGCGGTACCTGCAGAGGCAGAAGGAAAGCATCAGACCACCTGGAACTGGAGTTATAGACTGTAGTAGGAACAAAACCTGGATCCACTGGAAGAGCAACAAGTGCTCTTAACCACTGAGCCATCTCGTCTCATCCCCATCAGCTATGTCTAAGAATGCCTCTTGCCCACACCCTCATCAGCATATTGTGTTAATAAAGTTTGCCTATGAAACATCGTATGTCATTGCGTGTTCTAATTTGAAATTCATTTTATTATGACTAAGACTTTTCTCCGACACCCTTCCATCACTGGGAGGAGTGCAAACTTGTACAACCACTATGGAAATCAGTGTGGCTGTTCATCGCAAAGATGAGGCTCGATCCAGCTACACCACTCCTGAGCATAGCATAAAGAATGTTTCATCCTACTACAGAGATTTGCTCAGCCATGGTCATTGTTGCTCTCTATATAATAGTCAGACATTGGAAACAGCCTAGACTGTCTGTCAATGGATCAGTGGATAAAGAAAATGTGGTATATTTACACAATGGAATATCATTGAATCATTAAAAATAAAATCATGAGATTAGCCATGAAAAATGAAATCATGACAGTAAGGGCCTATGGCTGAAGACAACAGCTACACAGAGAAGTTAGGCTGGTATCTACCTAGAGCCTTCATCTCTGGACTAGTATTCATGATACTGGAAGGTATTATGCATGCTACCAAAGGAGAAAGGCAAACATTAAATCAGCTAGAAATCCTTTGATTTGATTTGAGGAATGACTTACCTCAAGATATACTGGTGTAATAATGACACAAAATTTGTGGGACCAACCAACCAATACCTGTTTTGAGTTAAGGCCTAGTCCATGAGATAGAACCCATATCCAACGCTTCTTGTGTAGCCAAGAATCTAAGATTAGATATGCTATGAACCTAAGAGAAAAACCAAATACTGCTATTCTAAAAGAACAAAGAAATAAAATGACTCCTAGTGACATTCTTCAGTACTAGTAGATCAGTTCCTTGCTCAGCCATCATCAGAGAAGCTTCCTCCTCCAGATAGGAACAAATGGAGACCTAGAAACAGACAACATGCAGAGTGAGCACTCTGGAATCCTCAGCTCTGTCAGGGAGGTCTCTATCAACTCCCTCCCCTCAGGGAATAGGGAACTTTGTAGAAGAGGAGGCATAAAGACTGTAAGACCCAAAGGGGATGGAGGACACCAAGGAATCAAGGCCATCTAGTCACGACAGGGCTGGGATACACATGAACTCAACAGAGTCTGTGACACATGCACAGAGCCTACACAGGTCTGCACCACATAAGGTCTAGAACTCAAATGAGATGTGAGCACACACTTTATCCCTGAGAAGCTATCTCCAATTGATAGCCACGTCCAAATGAAAAGTTAGTTTTCTCCAATGGAGTCTGACTGGGGAAAGTACTCTGAAGGGTAGGCCCCATGCTCAGCAGTATACGCCAACACACACACACACACACACACACACACCCCAAAAACTGGACGACATCTTTGGAGGGTTTGTTCCATAATAAAGTTAGGGCATTTTTATTATTGTTTTTACCTTACAAGTTCTTTGCAGATGTATTATAGCTTCTGCTTTTGAATCCTTCTGTAGTTCCTGTGTATGTGAACATTTGTGACTCTGCTTCTATTTGCATTTCATGTGCTTTTTCTTTGGCTCTTTTTCTTGATAGGTTCTTTGTCATATTCTGATTTGTTTGGTTTTGATTTACCATGTTTTATTTTCTGATTATTCCTTAGATGCCTGTGTGTTTTCTAAGGAGAGATAGAAAGGGTGTGGATCTGGATGGGAAGGGAGGTGGGGAGAAACTGGGAGTAAGGGGAAAGGAAACTATAATCAGAATATATATATACAAGGTTTCTCTGTATAGCCCTGGCTGGCCTGGAACTCACTCTGTAGACCAGGCTGGCCTCGAAATGAGAAATCTGCCTGTATCTGCCTCCCGAGTGCTGGGATGAAAGGCATGCGCCACCATAAAATCTGTTTTTAATGAAAGAAAAAAGTTTTCCCCCATTTTTCTTTCTTTATTCCTTCCTTATACTTCTTCCTTCATTTTGTTTTGTGGTGTTCATGCGTGTATGCGTGTGTGCGTGTGTGTGTGTGCGTGTTGGTGGGGCTCTAACTCAGAACCTTGCACATGTCATGCGCCCCCTGAACTGTATCAGTCCTGTAGGACACTTTAATAATGAGATTAGCTCTTTGATATAAACTGAAGCATACTTTCCCTGTCCATCCTTTGGTCTTCATTCGTTTACCGTACCTTTGCCAAAAAGCATAATTTTCTTTCTCCCCTATCACCTTTGTGCCATCCTCTATTACATTGATTTCCTTGTGTTTTATTTGTTTGTTTGATTGATTGTTAGTGTGTGTGTGTATGCTTGTTTTTTTATATTGTTCAAATGAGTTTTGAAATCTCAAAGCCCATCCCCAGTAACACACCTCCTGCAACAAGACCACGCTTCCTAATCCTTCCCAAAGAATTCCATCAAATGAGGAGTAAGTATTCAGAAATGTGAATCTATATATACAACTGGCTGGGAGAGACATTTGGGGTCCACTGTTCTTCCTCACTGTCTCTTTCTAGGAGGGAAGTAAGTAGTTAATAGGCCAAGCTCTGAGATGATGGCAGTGTGGCTCAGAGGGTAGTCCTGCATTACAGATCCATTGCACCTTATTCCAATTTAATGTTTAATTAAACCCATCTTTAATTTAGACTATACTGTTTCAAGTATCGAAATTTATTTCTGGTTTTGCTAATCAGTTATGTCAGTCTGTCTACCTATGTGCTATAGTCGGTGAGTGACTGTTTATCAGTCTACTTTAATCCAAGAAAGTAAAATTGGTCATGTTGCCATTTCTATATAATATGGATGAAATTACTTTTCACATTTAATATGATTTACAATTCGTTCTTTAATAATTTTGTCACATGTATGTGTGTGAGCATATGTGTGTGTGCCTGTGTGTGTGTGCAGGTGCTCACTTGCTCTAACACTGTGAGCATATCAGAGCATAGCTTTCAGGAACCAGGTCTCTCCTTCCATATGAGTTCTGTGGGTCAATCTAGGGCCATCTGTTCTCACTGCAATCATTTTTGCCCACTGAACCACCTTAGGGACTAACAATTCCTCCTTTCGAGAAGTTAGCCATGTTTTATAGGAGAGGAAAAAAAGAGATTCTCTTTTATTCAAAGTCTGAAAAAACCTGGACTGATTGTAAAGTTCATAGGAAAGGCTAATCAAAGTAGACATCTGAAAGATGAAAAATTAGCAGTCTCTAGTTATGCTAGGTATTAAAATATCCCAGGCTGTCTTAAGCTCACTATGTAGGTGGGTGTATGAGGATCCCAGGCTAGCCCCAAACTCACTATGTAGGAGAGTACATGAGGATAACCTGGAACATCTGATTCTGCTGTTACCTGCCTAGTGCTGACACTGCATTTGTGTTTGTCATCACACTGGTTTATGAGGTGCTGGGAATTGAACCTAGGGCTTTGTGTATGCTAGGCAAACACCATACCAACTGAGCTACAGCTCCAGTCCACATTTCAACACCGCCTTACAACAAACTTTACTTTCTGTAATTTGGAGGCTGTGAAATTGTGTTGACATTAAGATGTGCTTGTGTTTCATTAACAGCAGGAAGGGCTTTAATTCCCTCTCCCCTTTTTTCCTCAAAATGCTGAGAATTTGCTAGGCAAGCAAGCCTCACATCTGCTAGACAAGAACTCTTTCTTTGAAAAGTAGACCCAGATCAGTCTTTTCAGCCATTAACTAGCAATTGAAATAGAGTAAGAAACAGAAGAGTTTTGAATGGAAGTTTTGAATGTTTAGTTATGCAAACTGTCTTTAAACTTCTAGGCCTTGTGTCTGAGATATCACATATGCTATAAAGGCAAAGAGAAGTTGGATGTGGTAATGAATGCCAATGATCCTGCTATCTGAAAGGCTGAGGCAGAAGGACTTCCAAAAGCTCCAGTACAGTTTACCTAAAGGGACCCTCTCATGAACAAAACCACAGAACAATAACAAAAAAGGGACTTGGTGGGTAGTGAACTCTCTTAAGCATAGCTACTGGGACGTGTTGCATGACTCAGTTCCCGAGGAGACGTAAACAAATGTCTGTTCACCACTGATAGGAAATAGACAACAGACCAAAGCAAGAAAATACCATCAAAGTCCTTTAGTGAACCAATGAACTTATTGGGATTACCTACAGGAATGTAGGTGAGGGGTTACTTACTGTAACAGAAATTACTCAAAGACAGTTCCATCACCAAAGCCCAAAACAGCATGGATGGTAGCCCACAAAAACTAGAAACCTACTGGAATCCTAGAGTGCTCTGAAATCCTGCAAGCAGCTATACAGGTTAGAGAGTGCCTCTTTCAGGTTGTTCCGGTGATCTGAGATTGCAATCCTCTGGGTTTACATATTCTCAGAGAGGCAGGAGCAGTGATCTGGTCAGTTTCAAGGACTTCCTGAAGCTTTCAAGTTGTATACTTCTATATTTCACTCAGGTTTAAAGCATCTAGAAGGTTAATGAGATTCCTTTCAAAACAGGAAGTTTTATCTTGGAGGAAATTGCTACATAACAGAAGGCAGAGGCAGGTGGATCACTGAGAGTTAAAAAACAGACTAGTCTTCGTAGCAAGTTCCAGGCTAGCCACAGCTATATTGTGAAACTTTGTCTTAAACAAAAAGGTGGTGGTAAGGCGGAGTCAGTAAAAAAAGTTATCAACCATTTCTTTGTCTCTTTTATAAGCAAAACATAATAAATCATTGTTTTAATATGCATTACTGTAATTACACATGAGACTTGTAATCATAGGTTATAAATAATGAAATATAAATAAGTCATTCATGTTTTATTCATTTTTATTGCTCTGTGTTAGCATATTGGCTTGTATGCTCTTTGGGTATTAAAATTATTAAAAGTCTTTCTATGAATTATTTATCCTAAACAAACAAGACTATAAAGTGTTCCTGGTAGCTAGGCATAGTGATACACACCTGGACTCTCAGCAGTCAGGGGGCAGAGGTAGGTAAACTGGGAGACTTCAGTCATCCTGGCTTTCACTGAATACTGAGACTACATCTGAAAAAACAAAACAAAACAAAAAAACCTCCAAGCCGATCAAATGTAATAAATGTTTAAAACCAACTCAGTTTTTTCCTCTTGTGACATCTCTCCTGCTCATTAACATCATTGTGCTGTGTATAACTTTTATTTTCTTGTTAATCCCCAAAGTTGGGAGATTCCACTCTTTTTTACATTCCAAAAGTAGCCCAGCAATAATTGTTGCTAATCTGTACTGATGATAAAGTCATTTATTTTCACTCACTGGCAGATTTTAATTACCGGTATCTCATTCTTATAGAGCCCAACTTCCAGCATGTGCAAAGTCAAAGGCTTTCTTGAGCTCTGACTGCTTGACTCTGTTGTGATGTGATTCAGTCAGAAGTGACTGATAATGGCCTCAGAGTTCATGGTAGTCTGTCTTGAAACATACATGTTTCCTTTGTGTTTTTATATATTCCTTATCTAGTTTTATATATAAAAATGCAATACCTGTTAATGCTCAGTTCATTGGATATTGTAGGCAAAATGCCCCCAAAATAGAGAGGCTAGCTAGGGAGGCTACACTAAGAGCAACAGATAACAATCTGTATGTGGGTGGTGAAATCAAAACCCTCAGGTATTCTGAGAACACAAATGACTCAGCTACTTTGGGAAAGAGTCTGATAGTCTTTATGTGGCTTTTTGCGCACAGAGTTTCCCTAAAAGCCTTCAGTTTCACTCCTAGGTACATATCCAGAGATCAGAAAATTGACACCCACAGGAAAAGTCATATACAAACCTTCGCTGCAACATTGTTAAGAATAACCAAAAAGTGAAAACACACTGAAATGCCCATCAATGGACAAATGGATACACAAAGTCTGTCCCATTGCTACAATGTACTCTTATCAAGCCCTCCAAAAGAACAAGGTGCAAAAAGCCAGGCAAACCTCTGCAGACAGGAAGTGGATTAGTGTTCTCCTAGATCTGGGGAGGGTGAGTGAGTTGGAGTTTCTATCCATGCATGACTGAAAGCAGCTGGGGGAGGAAAGGGTCTGTTTTATCTTACAGCTTACAGCTCCCTGTGAAGGAAAGTCAGCACAGGAGCTCAAGGCAGGAACCTGAAGCAGAGACCACGGAAGAGTGCTGCTTCCTGGCTTGTTTCTGCTGGTTTACTTAGTTTTAGTTTGCTTTCCCATACCTCAGGATCACCTGCCCAGGCACAAAACAGCCCACACTGGGTCCTTTCGCACCAATCATCAATCAAGAAAATGCCTCCCAGGCTTGCCCACAGGCCCATATGATGGAGACATTTTCTTAATTAAGATTTCTTCTTCCCAGACAACTCTAGCTTGTGCCAACACAGAGGGCATGGCTGGTAGTCACAGGGGCAGGGCCAGGGGGGTGGCTGTAAAAGGGATAGGCTTCTTTTGGGGGGTGATGAAAACATTCTAAACTTGTTTCTTGTGATGGATGCATACTTCAGTGACTATACTAAAAACCACAGAAGTGTCAGGTCAAGTGGGCAAACTGAATGACATATGGAGGATATGTTGAATCTCTTACCAGGAAGATAGAACGAGCCAGGTACATTCATAATTTTCTTCTTGCTGTGACCAAATGCCTGACTTAAAGGAGAAAGGGTTTATTTGGCTCACAGTATAAGGATACAGTCAATCTGTAGTGATGGGAAAGGCACAGTGGCAGGAATGTGAGTGCTGGAGACATTGCATCTGCAGTCAGAGGAAAAAGAGATGAGCTCATTGCCCCCACCTTTTTAATTTTTAATTTATATTGGTCTTCTGCCTCCATGTATATCTGTGTCAGAGAGTGTCAGATGCCCTGGAACTGGAATCACAGACAGTTGTGAACTGTCATGTGGGTGCTGGGATTCAAACTTGGGTCCTTTGGAAAAAACAGCCAGTGCTCTTAATTGCGGAGCCATCTCCCCAGTAGCCTCATAGGCCCCTTTTTATTGAAGTCATAACCCCAGCCTGTGAGATAGTGCCACCCATATTTTAGAGTGAGATTTCTCACCTGGATTAACCCAACCTGGAAATTTTCTTACAGATTCTCTCTGAGGTTTGTCTCCTAGGAGATTCTAGATTCTGTCCAGTTGACAATCAATATTGGCCTTCACAGAAGGCTAGAGGGTACATGCTTATAATCCTATCATGTGGGAGACTGAGATTATAAAACCAGCCTGTGCTCTTATGGAAAGACTGCTTTAAAGAAAAAGATACAATGAGATAAAGAAATGTTATTAAATTCAAACCGTACACTGATATATATATATAGATAGATATCTATCTATATATATATATCAAACAAAAAGCAAGATAGCCAACCAGAAAGCAACAATAACGTACCACACACTCCCTTAAGCAATTATTAACCTCCATTGACAAGAGCTAGACAGTAGGACAAACTTTATGTAGGTTTTCAATTACATTGATCCTTTTGTAATTTTATTGAAAGCATAATGTAGCGATATGTTTAACTTTAGAATGCTTTTTAGTGGTCTTGTTCTTTCGACTTTTGTAATATTATGAAAATTTCAGACGTAAAATTGAAAATACTATAGTTTGAATCAGTGTGCTTCTCAGACTTTGCCAGTTTAGAAGTTTTGGAACATTTTAGAAAGCTTCTTTTGGCATGCATGTGCTCATCTTTCCACCCCTGGGTTCTTCAACTCAACCATCTTTCAAAGACTGTTGCACATTTTTAGGCAGTATATCTCCTCCTTAAATACTCCAATAGATAATCAGCTAGAGTTTGGTATTTGTTATGTTTTTTAAGATGTAAAATATACATAAAAAAGCACACAACTCTTAAATATCCATTAATAGTTTATTTTTGCCATGTGTGTACACTTAAGAACTTCCTTTCAAGAAATAGAGTATCCTCATCATCCCTGGATGGTCACGCTTTCATCTCCAAGTTCCTTGCTCCCAAAGCAGCACATACTGTTCCCTTCCCTCCATCCTCTCCTCTGCCCTCCCTTCCTTCCTTTTTCTACAGTGTCTCACTATGTAGCCCAGGCTGGCCTTGAATTTGAGATCTCCCTGCCCCAGCCTCCCAGTGCCAGGATAACTGCCATGCTGGGGTTTGACTTCACTTGTCTTTTCTTGGCTCCCCCTCTTCTTTCCTTCCTCACTTCCTCTCTTCCTTTCTCTCTTCCCTTCCCTTCCTTCTCTTGTCCTTCCTCCCATTTTTGATATAGTCTCCCCCTTCTCTTCCTTCTGCTTGAGCCAGATTCTCCCTATCTACCCCAGGTAGGCTGGAACTCATAATCTTCTTGCCTTAACTTCTCTTCCAGAGTTCTGGGATACAGGCACTCAGCATCCCTCTTTTTAAAAGTGAAGTCAGAGAAATAGGACACAGGTTCTGAGAGCTGGCTCTGTGGATGTAGTTCTGGTAGAATAAAATCACATCCTTTTGAAGTATATTTTATCTGGTCAGACAGTGTTCAGTGCGGCCGATCATACTTTTCCCTTGGTGGTAATGACCTAGAGTTTTAAGACTTTCAGTTTTATTATTACAAACAGTGCCATGATGAACATTTGCCTGCAGTTTCTACACAGATGCATGGTTACTGGCAACATTAGCAATATCACTTGAATGGCCATGTGACTCTGGCTCTTCTGGTGGTAGGATGGGTCAAAGCATCTCTCGTGTGCCAGACAGGCTGCTCCAATGGTACCCAGAAATCACACAGTTCATTGTGCCTGATGAGACCACAAGAAACATTGCAATGGCCTGGTCCTAAACCCTTGGTGACTTTGGATAGAAAGGAGATGGGTTTTTCAGAAAAGTCGTCTGTGGAACACTTACAGGAAATGTCCATGGACTCTGTTAGCCACACAGGGGTCTCTACTCCTCTTATCCCTTTTCCAGATGCTGAAATTGGCGTCCTACGGTGAGTCCATCTGTAAATTACTCTTGTTTTATTTGGAATAGAAAGTGAAAATGTATTCTTTTTTTTAATTAAAAAGTTTAAAATTTGTTTTATTTTCTGTGTATGAGTGTTTTGCCTGTATGTATATGTGTATAGCATGTGCATGCTTGGGGCAAGCAGAGGTCAGAAGAGAGTGACATATCTTCTATTACAGATGGTTATGAGGCACCATACTGGTGCTGGGAATCAAACCCAGGTTTTCTGTCAGAAAAACAAATACTTTTCACTGCTAAGTTATATCTCTGGCCCCTGAAAACTCTAGTCTTCGTCTAACCATTGAGATGTGAATCAAAAAGAAGCAGCAAACCAGATTTTGCAGCCAAGTTTCCCTAGTCAGGGGCTAGGCAGACATGACTCTTTCTTTGCAGCTTCTCCCAAGGCACCTTGCTCTCATGCTGCGTTACTCTAAGCAGTGGTACTAATGCTACTCCAACCCTCTGGTTGCACTGAAAAGTCTGGACTTCCAAGCCCATGTAGAAATCCAATTCATTGATTTATAAACAGGATTTTGCTGGGGTTCCATACATGTTGCCTAATTGTCTTCCTGCTCTCCCCCCCAAATTATGCTAGCTACTACTACTATTACCCCAAATTCTAAGCTTTCTTTGAGACATTCATTGTTAAAAGCCATATACAATGTTAGTTTGCTGTGGCTGCCATAACAAAGTACCGCAGGCAGATAGCTCAAGCAACAGGAATTTTTTCGCTCATAGCTCTGATATCAAGATGTGGCCCAAAGTGGTTTCTCTTCTTGACTTGTCGATCCCCATCTTTAGTCTCAAGTGGATCCTCCCCCTGTGTGTCCAGGAACCATCTCATGATAAGAACACCAGGTAAATAAGTTAGGGCTCACCCACATGACCTGTTCTGCCTTACCGATCACCTTAAAGACCCTATCGTCTTCAAACAGTCCCTGTCACAGTAGCTGGGCTTAGGACTTCAACGAAGGAATTCTGAGGAATCCAACTCAGTCTATAGTGAGCACAACACGGAAACTTACAAGAAAAATAGAAACAAGAGAAAAAGCAAAAGGCATGCACGTAGCTTCATCAGCTTTGAGAAGTCAAAGTCCTGTCTTGTTTCTGACCACGTGTAGACTTAATCAGAAGTTCCTGTTCTCAGTCCTTATCTATTAGTTTACAATAACAACAGAGATGCAAATCCAGGCCAGCTTGATCACGAGCCCAACATTAGACAAATAGCTTGGCTGGGTCCACACCCCTTTAGTTCCCTTACCCTCATGAACTTGCTGGGTTGAATGTTTTCCTCAGGTTTCTTTGTTACTTGTTTTTCTCATTCATGTTCATTTAACTCTAGTGGGTCAATGTTTTCCTAATCTGATTAAAGTCCTTTTGTATGACATGTACACCCTCTAAGGCAATATTGGAAACAATAATATATACATCTGCTAGAATTCATCCAAACTCTGGTAATGTCTTTAAGAGATTGGTACTTAGCTATATATGTAATATATAATATATAATAAAATATAATATATAATGTAATATAATAATATATTATACTATTATATAATCTATTATATAATAGGTATATATTTTATATTTTGTAACATATTATATAGCTAGTATAATACATATTTTATAATATATATTCTATGATATGTAATATATACACAATGCATATAATTTATAATATTTATTATTAAAGAACTATAAACTTGTTGGAAGGGGGGAAGGATTTACAAAAGCACTTTCCATAAGACTGTGAACATATTTGTCATCATATTTATTATTTATACCAAAGAATGGGGGTGGGAAGCTCATGGTGCTTATAGAAAGAGGGAAATTCAAATTCCTCTAAACTATTTCTTAGCACTGCCCCAGACCTCAAAGAACTGTGGAAATGACTCTCACACACTGTAGTGATATTAGAACTGGCTGGGAAACTTTCCTGGCAAGTCAAATGTCATGACATTCTGGGGCTAGAGTCTGGTAATGACAGGACCTGATACTTGTCACACCGCTGGCAAATTATGGAGCCTTTGATTCCTTTCCCCTGTGTGTTAAAGTGTCGAAGCTAAAAGCTATATTATATGTTGTTTTTTTTCTGTTTGCATCCATCCATGTTTTCTAATATGGCAATTTGTTTTGGAAGAAGTATTTTATTTGATTTTTCTCACCCCTAAAAATAATTTAGAGAAGATTCTGGAACCGATCCGTAAACCAAATTGACTGAAAACTCCCAGAGATCTGCCTCCTAAGTACTGAGATTAAAGGCATGTGTCGCCACGGACAGTTTTTTGATATTTGATTCTTCTCCTGGAACTAAAATATAACCTTCTTCAAAGAAAGCCACCTTCTGACCTGTGCTTGAAAAAGAGATATGTTTGAAGGCCACCACAGCCTCTCCTTTTGTTGTTTGCTGTCCTCTTCCCACACAGAATAAACTGAGAAAATATTTTAGCATGCATTCTGGGCTGAAAAGCTTACACCGGAATTTTTCCTTTTGGGTTCTGATACGTTCTTTTCTTGAAGAACCCCTGTCAGCTTCCAGCAGAACAAAGAGTATTGGTCTGAGACCACAGCTATTGCTGACTCTTCTGCAGTGATGGACCAGAGACTGGAGAGGAAGCATGACTTGAGATCTCTTAGAGCGCTACTGTTCCGATTTTGGGTTTTGAGGTTCAGAGAAGGGAGTTCTAAAGCTTTGGGGCCATAGGTCTTTCCCTCCCCTCAATGCACATATATTTCTGATTCTGCAAGCCACTATGGGTTCCTGGGGGGTAGGTAGAGAGGGCCATCCTGATCCAGGACTGCAGGCCCTGCCCTGAGTACTGGATGATACAGCTCAACCTGTATTGCAGGCTGCGCGTCAGCTTTGGTGGGGGTGTGCACGGGGGCGTGTCGGAGGCGTGTCCGGGGCGGGGCGAAGGCGGCGCACGCCGCGCCCTCAGCGGAGCGAGAGGCCGAGCTTGCTGCATTGCAGCCGCCGCGGCGCCGCTCGGCTCCTCACTTCCAACAATGGCGGCTCCGAGCCCGAGCGGCGGCGGCGGCTCCGGGGGCGGTGGCGGCACCCCGGGGCCCATCGGGCCTCCAGCTTCTGGCCACCCGGCAGTCAGCAGCATGCAGGGTAAGGAGGGCGGGCGCGCAGAGACCCCGGGGCCCCTTGCGAGGCGCTCGGTCGAGCCGCGGCCTGTGAGCTGTCGCGTCCCCAGGGCTGTCTGAGGAAGCCGCCCGAGCTCCGCGTCCCGGGCTCGGCCTCGTCCTGGGCTCCCCGCCCCGGGCCCGGTTTCGGTGAGCGCTGTGACGGCTCTGGCTCCGCCGGCTCAGGCCCACCTGGCCGCCCCCGCCCGCAGCTCACCTGGCGCCCGCGTGCTCCCGGAACGCGCTCGGCCTGGCCTCTGGCTTGCAGGTCGGCCGCGTCCGGGCCCTCGGCTCCGCCGCCCCCGCGCGCCGCAGTGGGGCCGGCTCAGGGCCATCTTGCGCTTCACGGTGCGCCGCTGGAATAGGGCCACCGCGCTGTCCCCCGTCCCCAAAACTTTGCAGGGTGTCTGCGTGGGAGGGGCGGGGGTTTATGAGGCCCTGTGCCACCTGTAAGGTAGGATAGACAGCCATTGGCCCGGGAGAGGCGTTTCGACCCAGGCCCGAGATGTATGTAATCCTCGCATGCAGAAAAGAAAATCAGATAAAAATAGAAGACCGAGTTCGGCTGAAAGGGAGAGAGATTCAGGAAACCGAATGGCAGAGGTCAAAGTGATCATGTGTGGGCATCTGAGGCAGCTCTCCTGTAATGGCCCTTGCCCACGGGGAGGCCTTAAGAGCTCTGTGCGGTTTTTGACAGGGGGTGTTGTGAAAATAGCAGGCCCGAGTCCATTTCTTAAGTTTATTGGGGGGATTGACACAGGCAAGCCCAGAAATCTCTTGGCAACTTTAGCAAACGACTTATGTCGAATTATTGGAGTCGTCTGGATATCTTTGGTATCAGTATGACCATGTTTTCTTTTTGGATAAACTCTTCATGAAGGGCTCCTTGTGTCTAGTGAAGTTCAACAGATCATATGTTGAATATTTCGTGTTTATGGCAGCATACTGTGATTTGGGCAGCAGAAATACGATCTGTATTTACATCCCTTCCCATAAGTAAAATTTGTGGGATAGTATATAAGCAGATTGAGCACTTCATTCAGAAGGTATATTCTGTGCAGGTCCTAACCTAATTAATCAAAATTTAGTTAGTTATTGGATGCCTGCTATGCTCCATAGCACATTATACAGAATACAAGCCATCTTGATTTGTATGGCTTTTCTTGATCTCACACCTTTACTATTTGTTAAGATAATTTGGGTTTATCTTCTCTTTTGGCCTGTCCACAAAGGGTGACTTAAAGTTTAAATATTTTAAGGGTAAAGACAGAGCCTGATTTGAGTTCAATCCCTGGGACATACATGGCAGGAGAGAACTGATTTCCTCAAGTTGTCCTCCGACCTCTACACTTGAATACACAATAAATAACTCAGTAAAACAATGTATATATTTCAAGATTGTGTGTGTGTTTTGAGAGAAGAGGCTGACAGTTTGAAAAACCTGTATATACTTTTTGTTGTTGTTGTTCAGAAAATATTGAGCAACTGCTTAGAGCCAGCATAGAGCTCTGCTTTGAATGTACAATGAACCCAGCCATCTCACCTCTGATGGAGCATGTCCCTCTGAGGGTGGAGGAGGGAAGACATGGAGGTAAACAGGAGAAATTGCTTAAGAAAAATGAAGGCAACCAGCTGGGTTTTGTGATAGCAGATAACAGGGCAGTCTCCTTGATAAGATGACAGAGAAAGCCTGTTCTGGAAAGAACAGAGATGGGGGCCTAGACAGTGAGAACAGTGAAGAGGGAAGACAGGCTAGGAACTCAGAGTCACATGGTCAGGAATTCTGGTGTTCTTTACTCTCCAACTCTGTATCTCTGATTTTTGATATCCGGAACTCTTCTTAAAAGGGCCCTAAACTGTCTTAGAATTATTGCTGAAAATTTAAAAGACCTATTTTAGGGAAGGAGGGAATGAGGAAGGGGGGAGAGAGAGAGAGAGAGAGAGAGAGAGAGAGAATGAGAATATGTTTTGTATGTATGTATGTATATATGTGTGTATGTATGTATGTGTGTATGTATGTATGAGCACCACATGCTTAGTGCTGGAAAGGTCAGAAAAGGTCATCAAACCCCTGGGGCTGGCTTTACAGATGGCTCTGAGCTACCAAGTGGGTGCTGGGAATCAAACCAGGCTCCCTTGCAAAAGCAACAAGTATTCTTAACCCCTGAGCCACTTCTCCGGCCTCTGTTTTGTTTTTGTTTTTATCTTTACTGATTCCTCTTTCCTTGCGGCAGGAACATGCTAGTTATATCCTGTGTTTTGAACCTGTTTTGATTGCTCAGAATAAAGAAGTGCTCGAAATGTTTAAGGTGTTTTGTAGCATAATCTGAATTAGGAAGCTCAAGTTTAAGCAGCAAATTATTTTTTCTAGGTTTGAGCCAAACTACCCCCCTCCCTCCTTTTAAACAGTATCTTTCTTTGGATATTATTATTATTATTATTATTATTATTATTATTCTTTTTGAGATGAGGTTTTCCTGTGCTTCCCAGGCTGCCTCCCATCTCATAATCTTGCTACCCAAAAGACTGCCTTTCTCGGAGTTGTTTGTGGTCAGGTCTTACTGGCGAGGAGATTCAGGTGTAGACATAGGATTCTAGTTCAGCAGTCATTGAGCTGTATCCAGGAGGATAGGCATTTTGCTTGGCTTTGTAGTGTTTCATGGCTTGACATCTGTGACCCAACTGTGATACAAAGTTGGAAACATTATTTCCATTATATTGTAATGCTTCATGGCCAGAGAGCTCTGGAACCCTGGGTTTGAATCCCATCCTCATCCCACCTCACCAGGACTTAAGCTTTTTGTGAGTATAGTGTTTAGCCTCTCTAAACCTCTGTTTCTTACTTGGAAAGTAAGAATAATGCTTGTCCCACAGGCACAAGGATGATGCACACAAAGTATGGGACTTGGCATACGGTAAAGATGCCATCAACATGCTCATCCATTATTTCCACTGGTCCCTATCTCTTTACCTATGTGTCTGTAGCCTCTTGTGACCATTTACACATTTCCTCTTCTAGGCTTTATTGTCTGTGGGTTGGACACTTCTTCTAACCTGTTGATGTCACTTTTTTCACTATTAAAGGACCCTATTTTTAGAATTTCAGAGAAGAGTTTGTTTAACTTCAAATTCTAAATTTTTGTTGTTTTCTACATCTGAAATTTTCAAATGATGACAATGTTGTGTTTGAAGTACTCTTGTAGCTGTAAAAGGGCTGTGGGCTGGGGGTAGCTGGAATGGGAACTGTAGCAGCTTTGGCTTCTTAACAGCCATCATTTGTTCATTTGGTTACATTTTCTCAGAGCGCTTGTATTTCTGATTTGGCCATTGTTAAAGCATTCTTCCCACAGAGTCTCAGCTAATAGAAAATAGTAGCTGATTTTGCTATTACTCATAGTTGGAGCTTTCATTCATTCTGGCTAACTTTGTTTTTGAACTTCCTCATGTCCATACACAGACGTACAAACATTTACAAGCTGAATACGTGCTCTCCCCATCCCCACCCTCATTCCTCCTTTGATTATCTAGTGAGTAAAACTATCAAAATGTGGATTTTTTTTTTTTTTTTTTGGTTTTTCAAGACAGGGTTTCTCTGTGTAGCCCTGGCTGTCCTGGAACTCACTCTGTAGACCAGGTTGGCCTCGAACTTAGAAATCCACCTGCCTCTGCCTCCCAAGAGCTGGGATTAAAGGCATGCGCCTTTACATCATTACATTAGATCAATACATTAAGAAAATCAAACATACATTTATGCTATAGCTACTTAAACAGAAAGTACTTTACAAATGGTTCAGTGCTTTTCAGAATTGATGGGATTCTAAACTGGACATGCTGCTACACACCTGTAGGAGCTAACCCTTAGGAGAACGACAAGTTTAAGTTAAGCATACAGGGCAAGACCCTATCTAAATAAATAAATAAATAAATAAATAGTTCTAGCTATGCTAACCACTTTGAAAAAGCACTTTTAAAGAGACATTTCTCAATTACTCAAGTCTAGGACTCTGTTGGCTTTTTCCCACAGCTTCTTTTTTAATTTATTATGTATGTGCATCTGTGCATTCAGGTGTGTGTGCACATCTATAGCTCTAACCTGGGGACTCAAGTACAAAAGGATTTCTGGAGCTGGTCAGCAGGCTCAGTGAGAAGTGCTGTCTCAAAAAGTATTGGATAACAGTTGAAGAAGATAGTGTATATTGACTGTGGCTTACGTGTGCACACAATAAATGTATGTTTGATTTTCTTAATGTATTGATCTGATGTAATGATTTTTCTCCCTAAATCTTAAGTTTAAGTGTACACTGTAATGCCCACTCTCGGGTAAGCATTTCATATGTCCCAGTGAAAGTGAAAGTATACGTAAGACCATAGACTTTAAATGTCCTGAAGTGTGACCTTCAAGACAAAGTGGGGATTTAAGATCAGTCTGCTTTTCTCTTCCCGGCAATATTTAAATGCATAAAACAAATACAAAGAAAACCCCTGCTTTTGGTTGAGCGTGTGGTTTAGAGAACTGAACTTGGAGTTGGGCATGTAGCTGAGTTGGTAGAGTACTGCCCAATGATCAAGAAGCCCTGGGTTCTAGCCTCACTCAGTACCATGTAAAGGGAATGAAATACATGCCGTGCTCCAGTGCTGGGGAGGTGAAGGAACAGAAGAAACTCAGCATCCTCTTCCACTAAATAGTGGGTTCAAGGCCAGCCTGGGATAGAGAAGACTATTTCACACACACACACACCCCCCCCAAAAAATTTAAAATTAAAACAACAATAGACCCTGACAGCAGACAGTGAAAAGTTCTAAAGCCTATAGTTGCCTGTTGGTTTCAGAATACTGTTTCTTTGTGTGTACATGTGGTGTGCACAGGTATGTGTACGGGTGTGTGTGTAAGGGTGTAGGCAGGTGGGGAGATCAACCTGGAGACTTCAGTTTGATGTAGACTGGTTAGCTCGTGAGCTCCAGAGAGCCTTAAGTCTATTACCCTTGGTCTGGGGTTACAGGCACATGACATTTATACCTGGACTTTTATATTGATATTGATCCTTGTGTTTGTGCTGTCTTAGCTACTTTTGTGTAGCTATGATAAAATGCCTTGACAAAAGCAACTCAGGAAGGAAGGCTTTATTCTGGCTCACAGGTCCAGCGTACAGCCCATCATTGCAGGAGCACCGGGATTTGAAGTTGCTGGCCACACTGTGCTCAGTCAGGAAGAAGAGAGTGCTGGTGCTTGTGTTGAGTTCACTTTCTCCTTTTTATGCATTCTGTCCAGAATCCTAGCCCAGGAAGCCCGTGACCCCATCTTCCCACCCCGCCCCAAAAGAACAGGGGTCTTTAACTTAGTGAAAATAATCCTCCACCCAGGTAGTTCTAGATCATATCAAGTTGACAACTGAGATTAGCCATCACACATGGTAATACTTTAGTGTGCACTTTACTAGCAGCTCCAAAGGCCATTTCTTTTACTATTATTTAACATGACCTGGTATTAATGCAGCGTAGTAAATTATTTCTCACCTAAAGCACATGTTGAAATTCTCTTATGTGCCTTTAAAAATGAGAGCATATTTAATTAGATTAAGTAAGAAGTAATCTTTAGAATAAATTTCTCAATTTTATCTACTGTACCTTAGATGACATAGTGAAAGGAGTCCTAAGATCAGCTAAACTGTGTTGACACTGCACAAGGAGTTAACACTGCCAAGGTGGGCCTTTCAAAGGAGAAAACAGACATGGGCAGCTTGAGTCTTCAAGAACAATACATTGTTCCCAGCACTAGGGAAGAGGACAGAAGTGGATACTCCCCGAACCTTTCACAGCTCTGCTGTATTTCATCTTACTCAAAATTGCTGAAACAATTTTTTAAAAGGATAAAAAAAGCGTTGCTGTACGTACTTATGTGTGCACACATTCAGGGAAGCTTTGCTGTACGTACTCATGTGTGCACACATTCAGGGAAGCATTGCTGTACGTACTCATGTGTGCACACATTCAGGGAAGCGTTGCTGTACATACTCATGTGTGCACACATTCAGGGGCTGGGCGGGGGTGGCACACACTAGTAAATAGCATGTTTATATGTATTGAGTGTGTGACTGCCAAGAAATGACATTATTAAGTGTCTCTTCTGATTGTATTTTATTTTATGTGCATGGATATTTTGCATGCATGTGTGTGTATGTATGTATACCATAGGCATGCCTGGTGCCTGAAAGGCCAGAAGAGGGCATTGTATTTTCTGGAACTGGAGGTACAGGTGGTTGTGAGCTGCCATGTGGATTGCTGGGAATTGAACCTAGGTCCCCTGGAAGAGCAGCTGGTGCTTGTAACCATGGACCCATCTCTTCAGCTTCTCTTCTGATTCTTTTGGCAGTTTCTTTAGTATCTGGGTCAGGTATGTGTAAGGAAGAAATAATCACTTTAGGGAATGTCAGAGGACACCAGGCTGTGCCCAGCAAGAGCTACAGATGAAATCGTGTTTGTTTTTGTCTCTGTTCATCACCATAATGTTGGCACAGAAGACTGCCGCGATGTTAAAAGGTGTGCAGATTTCTCCTTACTAGCAAGCCAGCTTTGCTAGGTGACTTCTACTTCAGTTCTGATACTCTCTGTTAGGAGATCAGAACTGATTGCTTGCACAGCTTGGTAATCTACCTCATCTTTATATGCCAATCACAAGCCCAGAAGGTGAAGTTCTAGTCCAAGAAACAAGCTCACTGGCTTATTATAAAGACTATCACAAGGGACACAGAGAAGATACCTACGGCAAGATATGGAGAGGGAGCCTGGAGCTTTGGGTCACTTTCCAGGTCTGAATATGGAGACGTCATTGTGTAGCCTATGCTCGTAGACTAGATGGGGAAGCCCTGCTTTACAGTTGTGGCCTATCCAAGCAGCATTCCTTCCTTCAGGTTATGGGTCAGAACTCCTCTGGAATGAGGAAGATCCTGCAGTCTACTGTAGTACAAGGGTAGGTCAGAAAAAAAAATCCCTTATTTGGGTGGTAGGGTTTGAATTCAGGTTCTCAAGCATGCTGAGCCGATGATATTTCACTGAGTGGAATGCCCAGTAGCCAGAGAAATTCAGTGCCAAGACAGAAGTCTCTGAAGATTAGAGCCGCTGAGACCCTGTTGGGGAAGAGAAGCTCTTCTTCCCATGGCCTGCCTTAGGGGAGGGAGTTACCAGCCACTCGTTGTAGGTGGAAGCCAAAATACATATATCATAATACCAGGGTGGTAGAATGTGGGATGTGGGCTTGGCCTAAGCTCTTCCTTGTTGCCTTGTTAGGTTCCTAGGAATATAAATGGGGCGGACTTTGTGTAGGCTAAGCTACTCTGATGAACACCTGCAAAGGCAGGGAAGGCACTGTCGGTGTTGCTCATCCAAGGAAGTGACCAGGATAGTTGTGACTACAGTATTGAAAGCCTGTTCTTTCTTGGCACTAGACATTTTCATCAGCCCAGGACACCTCTGGGTCTTAGTGAGTCTGATAAAATCTAGTCCTTACTTAATGTCACACAATTCTAAGTTATTTTCCCTGGCCCTGGGAACAGTGATACATTGAAACAATGTGATATTCAGTTATACAGCTAGAAAGTAGAGAGGGTGGCTGTTGGCAACAAGGAGAAAAAGAGCTGGTGTATATGGGTTATAAAATCCCATGTTTGAAAACATGGGAAGAATTTGATGACTGGTGTCTGAGTGATGTAGACAACCTGGAATTACTAATTTAGAGAAGATCCCTTTTGATAGTGGCCAGAAATCAAAAGGAAATAGAATGATCAGGAAAGAAGTCTTGTCAGTCACTCTGAAGTACAATGAAAATATAAATTTCAGGCAAGTTTAGCTAGCTGATTTTAAAACTAGTGATAACGCCGTGCATAGCTGTGCTATCAGAGACATACCAGGATTTTGAGGTGAAAGTGAAAAGGTGGCCAACAACAATAATCTTCACGCTTCTGCTAGAAGGAAGGATTTGTAACCAAGTTGTGGCATGAGCCAGTAAGGAATCTCTGGTTTCTTTACGTTAGGGTGGCTTCATGATGCCTTTTTGCAGCTGGATGTACACATTCAGCAGCTCCAAGCCCCTAAATGCTCAGATGAGAAGGGCATGTAGTGTTCTAGACTGCCCATCCAAAGGAAGAGGAGCAGAGAGAACTGCAGAACTTCAGAAAGCTAGTACACAGCCAAAGCTAGATTGAACCATAGCTTGCAAACCCCAAGGTTATTGGACATCATCTTAACTTTATATCTAGACCAAAAACTAGAGCTTAAGTGGAATCACTTCAGTTCCAGAGAGAGCCTGCAGTGCTCGTGTGATACCGATTGTTTTGTTACCTCTTGTCGAATACTGCTTAGCTTTTGCTTTTATTTTTACATATAGTATGACCAGGTTTTTAAAGGACTATGGACTATTTCCCTACAGTAGATTGTAGATTTCCAGTTGTGATTAGGTAAGAGATCTCAGAATTGAGGGGAAGTTAAGAATGAGGGGAAGTCTGGGATGAGCCCGGGTGGAGAAATCCTCGTATTTCCTTTGTGGCCTTATAAGAATTTGGTGCTGTAGAGTCTCCATGCTGCCTCTCTGGTTAGGGGGAAGCAGAGATTTACTTGCCTAGGACCAGGAAAATAGAAGGATTTCCACTGGATGCATAGGGAGGTTGAAATGGAGAGTCATAAAATTGAGTCCTGGGAAGTAGGTAAGGATATAAAGAAGTGAAGTGAGGCTTGCAGTGATCAGTTACTATCAAAAGATTAACCTGGGCCGGGCAGTGGTGGCACACGCCTTTAATCCCAGCACTTGGGAGGCAGAGGCAGGCGGATTTCTGAGTTCGAGGCCAGCCTGGTCTACAGAGGGAGTTCCAGGACAGCCAGGGCTATACAGAGAAACCCTGTCTCGAAAAACCAAAACCAAACCAAACCAAAACAAAACAAAACATAAGATTAACCTGACATCTAGATGGGGGACTTAGTGTGAGTGAATGGCAGAGTGGAGTATACAAGATGGGAGAAGCTATAAATTGAGTAAGTGTGTGTATTAGTGGGACTGTACAAGCTACAAAGATGAAGCTGTTGAGGGTGGCTCTCCTCATGGCTTTACTGTAACCATCTACATAGGATCTTTTAGTATAATGAGTCCAGTGAACTACTGGCACTAACTTTCTCACTTGCACAGGTCTCCCACACAGACATATGTGGATACAATAATTTACTTAGAATACTTCTTTTTAAAACACACTTAATTGCTGTTTTGAAGAGTGATAGAATTACCAAGGAAATGGTGAAATACTGTGTTGTGGTTAATTTACCCTTTGCTTGTCAGTGGCTGCATGTCTTTCAGAGGGAAGTATTTCTCCTTGGAAGTGAACAGATGAGGGCTCGGAATTCAGACACTTAAGTTATCTTCTCCATAATTAAGTAAAAGGAGCAAGCTAATTCAGACACTTAAGTTATCTTCTCCATAATTAAGTAAAAGGAGCAAGCTTATAGCTCTGCATCTATACCTTTGAACCTTCAGTTGCACAATTCTGGCTTGATGGCAGAACTTAAAGTTGTAGGACTTTTGCTTAGCATTCAGACTAGTTTAGTTCTAACGTAGTACAGAAATAATCGATGATGGTTCACCGTTCTCATTCCCGGCTTCTTTCTTCCTTGGATCCATTCCTCAGCCAGCCCACCCCTTCTTAAAATTTATCACAGACTCTCTGTGTGTGTGTGTGTGTTTGTGTGTGTGTCCTCATACTCATTTTGACTCCTGCTTTTATATACACACATTTCAAGTTTGTTTGTTTGTTTATTTATTTATTTATTTATTTATTTGATCTTTTTGAGATAAAGTCTTACCAAGTAGCTGTGGCTGGTCTGGAACTTGCTTTGCAGATTACTCTGGCCTTATCTCAGACATCTGCCTGCTTTTGCCTCTGCCTCTGCCTCCCCAGTGCTAGGATTAAAGGCTTGAACCACTACTTTTCTTGCTCCACTCTTTGTGTTTTCTGGTTCTACCACCAGCACCAGCACCAGCACCAGCACCAGCACCAGCACCAGCACCAGCTCCTCCTCCTTCTCCTCCTCCTCTTCCTCCTTTTCCTTCTCCTCCTCCTCTCCTGTAGCAACCATTTGCTTTGAAGAGAGAGGAGAAAGTTAACTGTTATCTTTACGTTGTTCCTTTGTTTCTCAGTCTCTCTGCATTGGTGCTGCATCCAGGATGCGCTTTCCTCCTGACTTGTACTGTGTTTATTTGACTGCTAGAAGGCTGGCTGGCTTTTAGATGCTCCAGCCTAAAGAGCATGCATTTCTAGTTTTCTTCCTGTATTCTGTTCCTGCTGCATGGTTGATGGTACATCACTCTTCATGGAGAGTTTGGCTCTTAAGTGCTCTGCTGCCCAGGCTTCTCAGGACTTTGTAACCATGAAGTTTCCATTTTGTTTCCTTTTTGATTGTCATTTGAGAAATTAAATGGTCAGCAATGGGTTACTTAGTTGTGTGAAAGGAACTAAGTAACTGGATAACTAGCCTTTCTGTATTGTAAATGTAAAGATGTAACTATCTTCTTAGAGTCTTAAGGATTTTGGCAACTGGATATGAATGACTAGTTAAACTTTTCTTCCTTTAGATTTGGCTCTTTTCCTTTTTTAAAAAAACATGTTTTGATTGAATTTGTATAAACAACTAACCCCCTTCCCATTTTGTTTCCCAAAAGCCATTTATATACATATATATGTGAAGATTTTTAAGAAACCACATGACAGAGTCAGTAAAATAGTAGATAAAGAATGTTTTGCAAAAGCAGTGAACTTCACTTTGATTTTTGAAATAAGTTCTTGCTATGGGACTTCAGCTGCCTTCACTCTTTACTCGCTGCCTTGCCCTGGAGTACTAGGATTGCAGCTGCTTTACTTTTTAAGTGATTGACTGTACTAGGGCATTTGACAAATAATGACACCTGGATGCAGTGCTTACCTAGGGGGTCGCTAGATCCTCTGAGACCTAAAGACAGGTTCATAGGAGAGTTCACAGGTTTTCTTTCTGTAGTTTCTAAAGCCCCTCCTTCTTTCATACCATTTCTAAGGGCACCTTTTTTTAGGGGAGAGGATAAGGTCTCACTTGCTATATGGGCCAGGTTGGCCTCAAAGTTCCACCTCTGCCCTCCTGAGTCCTGAACTTACAACGCACACCATTACCCCAGCAAGGGCTCCACCCCACTCCCCACCCCACCTACTAAAGAAGAATTTTGCCTTTTGTTTAGTGATTTTTCTCTTGTCTTTTGAAGTTAGCAGATTGTCTAGAAAATTTTGTTTTATGTGTTTAAGTTTTAATAGCTTGTGAATTACTAAAATTTCTTAGTCATGGGTAATAATTAGCTTGGACACTTCTAAATCAGTTTTGGCTAGTAAAATAACTTGTAATATATTCTGGATTTATAGGTTGAGAACATTCAAAAATTGATGAAACAGCTTTAAAACTTTTTATTGAATATGTGGGAAAAATAACTAAGATGGTATAAGGTGATTTAAACTTTGAGTGCAATACAGTGTATCTGACAGAGCTGAGGCTTTACAGCAAGCCCTCTGCTGTCCTTGTCGGTACAGTGGGGAAAGGGATTTGAACTGTTCTTGCATTAGTTTTATTCATAGTGCAATATAAAGATGCAATGTCATGTTCTGATTTGGTGTGTTTGACTTACAACAAATGAACTGCAATTTATCTCTTTTACTTTAGGCTTTCAGATAAACTTCTGTGAAAAGGCACAAAGTAAGCTAAAATTTTGATATTCTGTTACTTTTTTTTTTTTTTTTCTTTTTTTAATCCATCTTGGTATTGGGAATGTGTCCACTGTTGTTTCAACTAACAGACCATGGGGATTATGCACTGAAAGAGCTTCCATTTTTCATTCTGTTCCTTCCCATCCTTAGTTACATTCTTGAGTATACATTGTTCTTGCTTTTACTTGAAATCCAAATAAGAAAAAGATGTGTATAGACATTCAGATGCATATGGGCCTAGAAAAAGAAGAAACTATTCAGACTTAATTGTAATTTAAATCACAAATTGAAAGTTTACCTTTAAGACTGTAGTATAGAAAACCCATACTGCATGCAAAGATTATGCTTTTATTTAAAAATAGTTAGTGTTTACTTTTTTTTCTCTTGAGAACAAATCTTGTTGTAGTCATATGTCTCCATCTCACCCCAGCCCATCTCACCCCTGTTCTCTGTTGGGACATTGGTCTTTATAGACTAAGTACATCAGCCTTAAAATATGAAATAAGAGCTTTTATTTGCTAAGTGTTAAGCAAACATGTTAAAATGTAAATGAAAACTAAAGCTCACTGAGTGTATTAGGATATGGCTTAGCTCAGCCATAGCTCTTTGGCCATGTAAGTGCCAGTTTCTGGGTGTGAGTCCCAGCACCACCATAAATAAATAAATGTTTTGATTCATAGAATGTAGAACAGAGTTTTGTCTCTTATACCTTTTGATAACCATGACATTTTACAGTTCTTATAAACATGACTGAAAGGTGAGGGTACATACATTAAAAAGGCTTCAAAATACACAATCATGAATTATCAGCATCCACCTATAGGTGGAGAAAGAGCATAAATGGAAAACCAGCAGTACTCTTGATTGTAACAATTCACAGGAGCCTTATCATGTAAGACCTTTTCAAGTTATCTCAAAGAACTCAGTCAATAAGCAGTATACTGAAGTGTAGCACCTGGCAAATAATGAGGCAGAAGCAGCACTGGGCAGGACCAGCACAGAGATGCAGGGTATGTGGAGGAGATGCCACCATTTTCTACCTAATCAGAGGAAGGCTTCAGACCTAAGATGTTTTTCTTTAAGCGTGCCATGTGTTAATTGTACAAAATAAAGATTTTTTGCTATGACATATCTGCATACATACATACATGCATACAAACAATATATCTTTATCATATGTATCTGCCCTGTCAGTTATTATCCTTGTTTCTGCATTAAATTTCTACACAATCAAGAGTTCCCATTTTATCTTCACATGCATTCAATTCCTCTTAGATTCTACATATAGAAGAAAAAAAAAAAACCATGTTATTTGTTTTTCTGAGAGTGGCATAATTAACATAATAAATGCCAGTTTTACCAATTTTCCTACAAAATAAAATAAAAAGACAGTATTTATAAAGTTAAAACAAAATACATTTTGAATTTTAAACAAAATACATTTTGAATTTTAAACATTATAAAATACAGGTTTTTTTGTTTTGTTTTGTTTTGCTTTGTTTTTTTAAGGCTCATCTGAAGGAGACTGCTCTAGTTTACAGGAAGACATTCCAAGATGATTTTTATCTTCTGTTTCTTTGTGTCTGGGGAATAATGACGACCACTTGATGTGTATCATTCTTAATAAATTAGTTTATAGGGAAAGTTTAAACTGTTTCTGTTATATTAAAGCTTCTTTGTTTGTTTAGGGGAGGGTTCAGAAAGCTTAATTTTTATTGGCTGGACATTGTGGACATTTTCTTTGTATGCATTGAGCACAAGGTTATTAATGGGTTACCCAGGATGTGAATGTGCTTCATGATAGAGACGAGCCAGCATCAAAGGTTTTAGTAAGCATTTATTATCCTCCTGTAAGCTTTAGTTTTCATTTACATTTTAACCTAACGTTTACTTAATACTTAGCAATTAAAAGCTCTTATTCCATATATTAAGGCTGATGTACTTAGAATATATTGTATTCACTGCGTTCTCTTTGCTTTTAGTTCTGCTGTGTATGTAAAACAAGACACACATGTTTGTGTTAACTCTAATGTGTGCAGTGCTGAATAGAACTCTTAGGATAGGGTGGCAGTGCCTGGGGCTCTGAGTGGCTCTGCTCTCTCCTGTTGCTGCAGCTCTGCATTCTTCCCTGGTTCTGGCTGACTGAATAAGAGAGGCTGAGGCCTCACCCTATGAGTGCTCAAGAGTGTGTGGGAGGGTGTATGCAGGCACACTTGCACTCACCTTTTCATGCTCCTGCTTACTTAAGTTCCTGCTTTCTCCTGGCTTTCCCCAGCTCCCCCTTTATTTTTCCCACTTCTTTTTATTTTCTGCCTTTTGAGATTCAACATCATTATATTCACTTCTTCACGAGGTACACATTGACACTGAGAACTGTACAATGAGTGAGATTCCTGTACAGAAATTAATAAAAAGAGGCACCTGCCCTTAGTGGCCTCACAGTGTAGTGGGCAGAATTGACTCCCCACTGATTATCAATATCTAACACTGATGCATTGTGCACTATGTGCACACTGCTTAGAAACTGTTGCCAGGGTGAGAATGGTTGCAGGAGCTGATGTGCCCAGGACACCTTTATTTCTGCTGATTTTAAGAACAAACAGGCCAAAGGATGCTGTTTGTCTCATATTCACTGCTTGCTTGATGACTTGTTTTTTCTTGAGATGGTGTGTGTGTGTGTGTGTGTGTCTCTCACTTTGTTGCAAAGTTGGCCTTGAACTTGGTGCTTAAAGTGGTCTTCCTGCCTCATCCTTCTGAACGGTTGGGATTATAGGTATGCTCTCCTGTGCCTCTTGCCATTGATGCTTTCTGTTGAGAGCTGTAGGCTCAGGGAGCCTGCTGTGGGCCTAACCTATTTCAGACTTAAACAGAGCTGTGTTGACTGACTCTGGAGAGTTGGGGGTGGCCAGCCTTCACCCAGCAGCATTCATTTTTCTACAGATCATTGCTTATATTTTAGGATAAGGGTAAGCTTGTATCTTAACACCTTTTTCTGTGATTTTACAGATTAAAAAATTTAAAGTGGAAATTCTAATGTTTGCAGCAGTCTTCTAGTTTGCTTTAGAACACAAACATTAAGTTTGTTAAAGTTATCACCATTTCTTTAAAAATTAAGAATTTGAAAAGGTCAATTGAGTAGTTGTTCTGTTGATTCATACTTTTCCAGAAGTGCTGAAGGATGTTTCAGAATTAGTGAAACGTTGAATTCATTAATAGTGTCTGTATCATACAGTAGTTATAGGAGAGGATGTAGCAAAGAGCAGAAACTTGGGCATTTTAAAGCTGCAGTTGAAGCAGCAGTACCCACTTCTCCATCATAATCAGGAGGGCTGTGTTCTGAGATGACCATGACTAATGGAAGCTCTAAGATATTAGTGTTCCCATTGTTTGACATGCACAATTTTGGCTCTTTATGTTTCTATATCACGATTCAAATCAGTTATTGTTGTTGCCTGTTTTATGTTAGTGAAAGCTTACTGGAAATATGTATATGTGTGTTTACATGGACAGGTAGTATGAGATTCCACTTTTAATTTGGGGTTCAGATTTTGGTAGAATTTGAATATTCACTTTGCACCTCATGTTTTTTAAGTAAATTATAGTCTGTGCATGTCTGATTTTTTTATTTTATAAATATTTAAGATGATATATTAATTTTCGACATAATAATTTATGATAACGATGTTACATTTCTTCTAATACTGTTGGATCATTGATTTTTTTTTTTTTTTTTTTTCTGAATGTAGAGTTACTTGAAGGAGCAATCCCTTACTTTGTGAGGGTTCTATATGTATGGTTCCTGCATTTCCAAGGCTGAACTTCAGTCAGAACCTACTGGTTAGTCATGTTAAGAGACTGCCATTGCTTGGTCATGTATAACTTATGACCAAGTTTGAATGCATTTATCGTCTTTAATAGATGAACTTCACAGTATGATTCCCTGGCTTTATAAAACCAGTCTCTGGAAGTGAAGGCAAAAGTTTACTTAGAAATATGTTTTTGAAAAAACAAAATTTTTTTTTTTTTTTCACAGAAATCAAGCTTGCCTAGGGTCTGCCAACCAGCTGACTTTTGGGGTGGGCAGAGGACAAGAGTGATGTCTGTCACAGATCTCTGGACATAGGAAATACCTGAAATCCTGTGTAATCACACCAAGAGTGTTTAAGAGACTGTCCAATAATGTAGTTCTCATTTGAGCGTATTTATCAGTCCATAGCGGAAGGCGGCAGTGTTGCTTCTGCAGCTTTGCCTTTTACACTTTGGTTTGCTTTAGAAATTCCCCCATGTCTCTTAAGAGTGCTTTGCTTGGGATTGTTTGCATAGCGGTAGGATACGGCCTCTCCTACTCCTCAGGCTCCACCCATAACCCGGCCTGTCTCCGAGCTCCTTAGTAGCACAAGCTGCCCTTGGGGTTTTGCCACCACCCTTTTCAGGCTTCTGATGCTGGAATTCCAGCCAAACTGTTATGTAGAAACCTGTGTGCTACAGAGGTGACTGTTGTCCCGTGGTATTAAGTGAAATTAGACTACATTGGTAGTCATTGTTGGTGACACTGTACTGGTTTATGTTTAGGAAGGAGGCATTCTATTGGCTGCTTCTTCTTACTGTATTTTTTTTCCTTTACTTTTTTTTTTTTTTTTTGGTCAGGATCTTGCAATGTATTGTAAGCTGGCTTGAACTCAGAGTTACGATCCTCCTGCCTCAGCTTCTGAGTGCTGGGATTACAAACATGCACCTTTATACCTTTAATTGTGGAGCCTTCCTTTTACAGTAATTATATCTTACTGTTTTTTAAATTGGTACTAACAAAAAAGACCATAGTGAAACCTAAGGGAGCATGTTTCCTGAATCTTTTCAGTCTTCATCTTTTTTGACCTGATTAGAGTGTTTGTAAAAGGTGTTGTTTTGGCTTTATTGATGGGTTGTAGAGAGCCAGGAAAGGAAGTAGCAGCGGGAGGGCCAGGGATGTAGAGAACAGGGAAGGAAGTAGAGGAGGGAGGGCCAGGGATGTAGAGAACAGGGGAGGAAGTAGAGGAGGGAGGGCCAGTTCTCTATGTTTTAAATAAACTAAAGGCTTAGAACCTCATTTCTTAAAAAAAAGAGATTTATTTATTTTATTTTATGTATATGTATATATACCTACTTGTCTATCTGTGCACCATATGCATGCAGGAGCCTGTAGGCCAGAAGAGGGTGTTGGAGCTCCTGGAACTGGAGTTATAGGTGACTGTGGGTAGTTGCCTGATATGGGTAGGTACTGGGTGCTAGGAACTGGAGCTTGGTCCTATGCAAGAGCAGTTAAGTGCTCTTCACTGCAGATCCCTCTCTCCAGCCCTGGCTGATTACATTTCTAAATTTGTAGTTTTTGTAGTAAAAGTCTTACAACTAATGACTAAAATTTTATCATTTAGAAATTTTTGTCCTCGCCGGGCCGTGGTGGCGCACACCTTTAATCCCAGCACTCGGGAGACAGAGGCAGGTAGATTTCTGAGTTCGAGGCCAGCCTGGTCTACAGAGTGAGTTCCAGGATAGCCAGGGCTACACAAAGAAACCCTGTCTCAAAAAAACCAAAAAAAAAAAAAAAAAAAAAGAAAAGAAATTTTTATCCTCAGCTGAGCTTTTCTTAGGAAACAAAATGAAAACATATACTGCTTTTAAGTATTAGCATGGTTTATTTATATTGCTATAGATGACGAGGTTAGTTGACGAGATGTTTGTATAGCCTGCCCACAAGCTATAGGGGCTGATCCCGAGTGTATTTACCATGTTGTCTGGGAACCGTGATAAGATGCCAGCATACAGTCCTCCTTGGAACAAAGCACTTCTGTGGTAAAGCAGCAATAAAGTATTTGTGGTGTATGGGCAGGGTGAAGTCTGTTTGCTCCCTCTGTAACACGCTGCTGTCACAGAGGTGTTGCTAATTGTCTGTGGCCTTGGGAGTTGTTAGAACATGATCTCTCCCATAATTATTTCTGTTGCTAGAAGGAAGATGTCTAATGGCCGTTACATTTAAGTCTGTGCTAATTTTGAAGAAGGAAAAGTGTTTAAGTGGGATTCCCTCAGAGTTTTCCTTCATGTGCCAGTTGATATTACTGACAGCAAAGAGATGTTTGTCAGAGCTCGTGTGGCCGGATGGATGAAAATAGAAGTGATGTTCTAGTGGCCTGTCTCAGCTGCATTCCTAGTCGGAGCTTTCATGTTTGCTAACAGATAGAGGACAGGGTTTTTAGATAAGGTGTGGAAAGTGCTACAATTCTTATTACATGGTTTTCTGAGTGTTTTCCAAATCCAGACAAACATTTCCAAGGAGGTAGGCTGTCCCACCAGAAACTCTCATCTTGGTACTGGTCTTCTTATCAGGTGGGACTACCAAACAAACATTATCCAGAAGTGAGGACTAAGGGTAGACAAGTCTACCTCCCCTTTAGAGAGGCCCTCATAGCTCTACTCTGCATGACTGAGGCCTATCTGAAACTGTGGCTGAGTGCTGCTGGAGACTTTAAAACGGACATAAAGCTAGAGCTGCCTTTGAAGAACCATTGAGTTTTAGAAAGTGAACTTGCATACACAGGGAATGAGCTAGAAAGAGAAGATTAATAATAATAATAGTAATAATAATAGTAATAATAATAGTAATAATAATAATAATAATAAAGTGTTGATGATGATGATGAAGTATTAAGACAGAGTCCCACCACCTGGGCCTGCTCCTTAATCAGGTGTTCTGTCCCCTAATTTAAAAATGAAACAAAAACCAAACTTTTAGTTCCTAAATCAAATCAAAAGTCACATAATGGAAAGACATTATTGGAATAAGTTGAACAGTGCATGTTCAAGCCTGGCTCTTCTAAATCAAGAAGATTTTCCTCTTTTCTCATTTTTCTTCTTTTATCTTTTCCCAGTGCCCAGCAGGTACTGCTCAACAGTAGCATAGCCACTTCTTCCTTAATACTCTGAGCAGCTGACTTTGACGTATAAAGTGTGCCCCACAATGTTCTAAAACTGCCTTCATCGTTTGCTTTTTCTTCCTGGGTCTTGAGGGGTATGTGACAAGAGAAGCATGCCTGTCAGGGTCTGCTTGTGTCCTGTGTGCACGTGAAGCAGGTCAGGTGCAGTGTGGCCTCTTAGAGTGCCATTTACTTCTGCTGTTTTTAAAAACACCAATTCCTAGAATGCATTTATGGGCAACAAATAGCGCTTAATTGTGTCCTCTGAGAAATGAAAGTCTTACTTCCATCTTGATGCTTTTAAACTTGGAAAATTTAGTGGTTTGAATAAGAAAGGCCTCTGTAGGCAAATAGATTTGAATGTTTAGTTACTAGGGAGCTACACTAGTTGAGAAGGACTAAAAGATGTGGTCTTGCTGGAGGAAATATGTCACTGGGGGGTGGGTTTTAAGGTTTCAAAAGTCCATGCCAAGCCTAGTCAGAGTCTGTCTCTTTATCCGTCTGTCCATCCATCCGTCTGTCTATATCTATCTGATCAGGATGTAACTCTCAGTTACTGCCCCAGCGTCATATGTGCTGCCATGCACTTTGTCATAGTGATAATGGACTCAACCTCTGAAATTGCCAGCAAGTCTCAATGGTTGCTTTTTTTATTTGCCTTGGCCATAGTATCTCTTCACAGAAATAGAGCAGTAACTGAGACAGGAGGCATTTACTAGGGTCAAAAGAAGCTATTCGCATTGTGGAAGGAGCTCGAACAATACTGTGGTAACTGTTTGTATACATAGTTCTTAGCTTGTGCAGTTGAGCCCGCTCCTTCCCACCTGTCTCTTGCCTTGGTTAACAACACTGTTAGATTTTAATTTAAACTAGACTGTGCTTTCTGTCCTTAAGCAAATGGAGCTCTAACTGTGAATTGTCTACATCTTAAAGCTTGCTTTATCCTACTCTGTTTGCTGATGAAGTTTTTGCAGAATTGGGAAGTCCTGAAGAATGACTTACTTAATGACTGGTGGGAATCCCTGTGGTATCCTACTCTGTTTGCTGATGAAGTTTTTGCAGAATTGGGAAGTCCTGAAGAATGACTTACTTAATGACTGGTGGGAATCCCTGTGGTAATTGGGCAAATAAAGAAAGTAGATCACATTCACTTTTGACAAGAATTTGATTTTCTTATATGGTTAATACTATTATACCAAACAAACATCCTAAGGAAGAGAAGTCAGAGCTGGTGGGTTTTGATGGCTTCTCAGCTTATGTGCTGTTGTGAATATTTTACCTGCCAGCTGCATGCAGGTCTTAGCCCTGTTACCTGGACTCAGCGGAGCTGCAGGCCAGTGTGCTTTAGCCAGGAACAGTCTGCTTTTTCTTTATTGTGTTGAACAAATATTTTTATCCCATCATGGCATATACAGTTTCACAGTGTTGATGGGAAAAGTACTGACTGAATAGTAAGAGATGTGGGGAAGGTGCTAAGTGTTCACTATGAAGAGTTATGTGGCTACATGTTTTCTCTGAGGAGATATGTAGAGTAGAGCTCGTTTGTATGACCCTCTCTTTCCATTATGCAAAGCCCTAGCTTTGATCCCCGGTGCTACAAGACCATTCCTGCTTGGCTAGGGCTGGCAGTTAGTGTTGGGTAACATGTTTCTGTTACATTAATGATTACAGTGTAACCAGATCCAACCAGAGATACACTGTGAAAAATGACAAACGGAAGAACATGAATATTCAGGTTGTTGTAGCAGTTATATGAGAATGTGTATGTTTGTAGTTTTAAGGACTTTAAAAGCCCAACTTGTTCTCTAGGCTTCAGTATGACTGAGTGTTCTCTTTTAGAGAGATTGAAAATAAGTGACAAGGACATTGTAATTTAAAACAAAAACACTAAGTGCTGCATATAGAAAAACTGAAACAAGTTTTTGATATGTATGTGTGTGCATGTGTGTACATGTGTATGTCTATGTGTTTACCTGTGCATGTGGAGGCTGGAAGTCAGCTTCAGGTGTTGTTCCCCAGGTCCCATCTACTTCCTTTCTTAAGCCAGAGTTTCTCATTGATCTGGAGCTAACTAAGTAGACCAAGCTATCTGGCTAGTAAGCATCATCCTCTCTCTGCCTCCCTGGTGCTGGGGTACAAGTGTGTGCCATTTTGCCGGACTGTTACAGATTCTCAAGATCAAACTCAGGCCCTTGTGCTTCCATGACAAATGCTGTTTTGAACAAGCTACCCTCTCAGCTTTCTGAAGCAGAATAGTTAAAAGGGGGAAGAATGTATATAATTCTAGCATCTTCAATTGTTGTGAAATTTTGGAGAGTGGTGTGTGTGTGTGTGTGTGTGTGTGTGTGTGTATTCACATGCACATCCATACACCAGTGGATCCCATAGTGAGCCTGTGGGGGTTTGAGTAGTCTCTCCTTCCACCATGTGGTTACTGAGAATTAAACCCACTTTATCAGGCAAGTGTCTCTCTTGTTGGCCCAGTAGTTTTTTTTTTTTTTTATTTTTTACATGGTGTTTCTTTTTTTGACAATGATAGGATATTTCACTTATGGATGTGCCACAGTTTTTATAAGTAATGCAGTGTGACTATCACTGCTTTGAACAATTTGATTGCATAATTTTTAATATCCTTAGCATAAATTTGTAGAAATGGAGTGATAGGCTAGTCAAGGATATTTTGAGATGTTTATGGTGACAGTGTGCTGAAGGTTAATGTGTCTGACATAATCCCACGACGGTAAGAAAATGAATTTTTGTACTCCTGGCAGATGATATGGTATGGTGGGAAAGGTCCTCATTCCTCAGAAAATGGCAGAAATTGGACAAGTTTAAAGAGGATGCCTACTGCTGCGGTCCTTTGCTAATATTGACACCAGGATCTGTTTATTCATGATGGGATTAAAGTTTTAATTTGTTTTAGTTTTCTTACTGCTATGACCAGAGAGAAACAAGGGTAAAGGGAGGAAAGATCGATTTTGGCTCATGGTTTAAGATGGTTCAGTCTGTGGTGGCTTGACCCTTTGCGTTCGGGCAGGCTGGTCATCATGACAGTGGGAGGATTCAGCATGTGTTCATTTAGAAAGTCTCTTAAGTGGACAGCATGCCTGGACCCCACATTCCTGTGGGCTGAGATACTTCACTTAGACTAGTTCAAAGACTGTGACTTGGCAGTAATAACAACCCTTCTGCTGTGTTCTCCTGGTTAAAGCCACACATGCCCCTAAAAGCATTTAAGACCTCAGCTCTTAACTGTTAATAAGTATGATTTTAGCCATGACTTTCCCACTTTTTGAAATGAGTAGTATTAAAGATATATGGCTTTGCTGATGTTATATAAATTGTAAATGGCCTTTAGAGATGGAATTTATGTTGTCCAATTCTGATCATATAGATAATAGTTTTCTTTTTTATGATGGAGTGAGAAAAACTAAGCCTATTATGTTGAGTTGGAAGACAATGGTATACCAGCAAGTAAAATAATATAATTTGAATCCAATAAATGCTTTGTTGTTTTATGTACTTATCATGTATAGCATATTTGCAGATTTCAGAGGTAAATCAAGATATTTAAAAATTGAAAGGGTTTACAGTTGAATCACAGGAACAACCTCTTATGGGTCAGAGAGAGGCAAGGTGGACCAGTGTGAGCATAGTCTCTCTGAGGAAAAACTTGATGGTAATGATGTCTGTGCACATCTGTGTAGATTCACGCCCCTTGTGACCATTTGCAGAGGCTGGAGTTGATGTCATGTGCTCCTCATTTGCTCTTTACCTCAGTCTTTGAGACAGGATTTCTCATTGAACCTGGAATTCACTAGTTGGCTAAGCCTGTGAGCTCAGGCATCCTGGGCTGTAGGATGACACCTCTGTACTTTTCAGTGTGTCTAGTCGTTGTGCTTGGACAGCAAGCACTTTACCCACTGAGCCAGTTTTGATGATTTTGAAACTGTACATTATGCTGGTTCTTAATGAATCATGAGGAAGTGCTTTCCTCATCTGTAGAAGGTGGGTGAGAGCTGTTTTCAATTGCCTGCCTTACTGTGACTATAGATTCAGTCCATGAGTACATGAGGACACTGTCACCATTGGGAGCTCCTGAGTGGGGTCTTTGATGGACAGCCAAACTGTAAGGTAGGTGAAGCTAACTGTGAACATGGTGTTAACTAACGGCTTGTGTTCTTGAGCAGTTAGTTTAGGGAGGATATTTAGGGTTCTTTATGCTCATGCTTAGAGCTAGGTAAGGCTGGCTGTTACTTCCCTTTACCTTCAGTGTTCTCAGCAGTTGCTCAGAATTACAGTAAAGGACATTTCTATGCCTCTGTGGATAAATCTGGATCTTCAGAATCAGTGAAACTTTTAAAATTTATTTTTCATTTTTGAGAATTTCGTGTATCTGTATAATACACTTTAATCATGTCTACTCCCTCCCCTCCTGATTCCTTCTGGATCTCCAATTTTCAGATTCATGATTCTTCATAACCTTGATGGTGCTACACTTCTCAGTGCCTTTCTTATGGGAACTTTGAGGAGAACATTGTGTACAGGTGGAGTAAAAGCTCATTTTGGATTTATGGGGCATTCTCTTGAGACAGATTGAACAACAAAACTCTTTGAGAGGGAGATCCTGGGGCTGGGGCTGCCTGCCTAGGCCAGCTGGTAGGCCAGGTATGGCTTTAATTTTTTTAGTATTAACAAATGTTCTCACATTCGTGAGGAGAAAAAAAGTTAGTCATTGTTTTTCAGCAGGGGCGGTGCCTAGAGCAATTCTTGGGAAGGATAGACAGTAGCCTATGCATACACCAGCAAGTGCAGTGTGTTCTCACATTTCTAGTACAGTTACTTAAGCAGCTGAAGAGGAGTTATCTAGGCCTATGTGTCATGTCTGTTCCCAGGTCAGTAAGCTTGGGAAACATTTTCATCTCCTGGAACTGATCTTCTCATAGAAAACCCCTACTGTGTAAATATAATATGGTTCTTGGTTTCTGCTGTCATATTTAAGGGGAAGTTCTCTTTATCTCTATTGGCTTGTTACTACTCGGCCATGGTGATACCACCAAAAGGGTATTGTCACAAACATGGTATTTATCAATTAGGTTTAATCTGTTATATAGCTCTTGATCTCTTTCAAAGTAAAATTTTCATAGGCTCTCTAGAAATATAATTAATTTTTATTTTATGGGCATTTGTGTTCTGCCTGCTTCTGAGGGTGTCAGATCCCCTGGAACTGGAGTTGTGAGCTAACTTGTGGTTGCTGGAATTGAACTGGGACCTCTGGAAGAGCAGCCAGTACTCTTAACTGTTGTGCCATCTCTCCAGCCCTCCATAGGCTTTTATAGCACCAGTTCTTTTCTGCTAGGGAAGCATCATTTCAGGTTTGTTGTTTGTTTTTGGTTGTTGTTTTTAATTAAAAAAGTATTTGTGGTAGGATCCTGTGTGTGTGTGTGTGTGTGTGTGTGTGTGTGTATGTGGTTGCGCGCGCGTGTGTGATTTCAAATATCTGAGGGTGTAGCTCTGGAACACTTGATAAAGGAGGAATCGGTGCAGATGGGGAGGGGATGCTTTGAGGGAAGGGCTAGTCAGCCTGTAGATGTTTTGAAGGAGCATCTCGGGTCTGAAAGGCTACCTCCTCCTTGCTTTAGTCTCACCTGCCTTTGTGGCTTTCCCTTTCCTCCTCAAGACTAGTTTCAAGTCCATCCTCAGTTGATCATTTGCAGGGTTAAGGTGTCTGCATGAGAGTTGGCAAGATAACTGGGTCTTCCCTAGGCTCCTTGGAGCTGAGACATTTATATCTGAGAGTCTGAAAACTTAGAATTCTTTCATGTATTTGTTAGTGAATGGTTGGCACATATACTGTTTGCAGACTGAATAGAACATGTTTAAATCTAACTTATATAAATCACATTGTGTTAAACTATGTACATTAGTTTATGAAGTCAATTGCTTTTAAAGCTCCTCTTCCCCAGTTTGATCTTTGTTTAATGGTAGATCTAGTGCTAAAAAAGAATTCCTTTTTTTATGTGCTTTACATATTTTTATTGTCAAGAAGATAGCTTGTGAGCTTTCATTGTAGCACCATGCTTCAGTATTCCCTGCAGTTTGCCTGTTACTGCCCCCTCACCCACAAATTGAGGGAAGTTGTTTAGTGCTTTGCTATTGGACAGCTTTTATAACATTTCTTTGTTCTGTCTTTGACTCATGTTTGGTCTGTCTTGTCAGTTTTTCTTCATGTATGGAGATCATGCATTATGTGTGTGCTGGATGATTGCAAGCACAGCATGTAACAGACAAATGGCGCTCAGCTTTCAACATGGTGACTTTGTTGGGTTTGAGTTCATAAGATATATGCTTGCTAATCTTTAATCTTTACTGCTACTCTTGCTGTATAAGGCAAGATTCATAGGTTCCAGGGACTAGGACTAGGTTATCTTGGGGGTGTCACCATTCAGCCCACTACACTATGATCTTAGTCATATACATCTTATGTGAAAAATACATTTATATTACCTCAACATTCTCAAAGTTTTATCATATTACAGCATCAATTCAGACAATCTTCAGAACCATTTTAGTCAGCTAGTGGTGAGCCTCAGTGTATTGTCCATCCCTGGCTTGATAATCTGTATTTGGACCTAGAAACTGGGAGACAAATGACCTGACTACACAAGTGAGTGCTGAGAGGCTGGCATGAACACCATTCCCATTCACAGAGGACACAGTGGCAGAACTGCTCTTCAGAGGCCAGCACAGTGACTCCTATCGGGGCTTTTGAGAATCACAAGGACAGATTTCCAAGAATGAAGTGTTTCATTAAAAAGAATTTTTATATTGCTGAATTCTTTTAAAAAGCAGTTTGTGGTTTGTAATTCTTTCACCCAGTCACCCTGATCAGCGTTTTCTCTAGCCAAGCTTGTACTTAGTACAAGCCCTCTAGACTTTAACAAATAAAACATCTTGAATCTTTTTGGTGTCAGCACTTCAGGTAGTTCTTCTTGTTTATCTTAATGTTCTTTATCAAGTTTGTTTTGCTTTACTTGAGAGAGATACACACACAAATGAAGCCCTGGCAGCTAGGAACTTCCTTATGTTGACCAGGTTGGCCTCAAATCTGTACTAATTCCTTGCCTCGCTTCCTGTGTGCTGGCCTGAGTCACCATACCCATCATGTTTGTCTCTTGCTTTGTTTTTAAATGTTAAGGATCAGCTTGTTGTACCACATGTGGTGACACTTGTTATTCCAGCACGTAAGAGGCAGAAGCAGGGGGAGATCATTGTCAGTTTGAGGCTAGCCTGGTCTATATTATCAAGTTCCAGTTTGGGCAGGGTTACCCTGTGATTGTCTCCATCCCTATTGCACACCTCCAATAAAAACATTTTAACCATTTTTATACTTCATTGAAAATGTATCTGTTTCATGCAATACTTTCTGATTACGGTTTCCCTTTCCCCTACTCGCCGTTTCTCCCCACCTCCCTTCCCATCCAGATCCACACCCATTCTGTTTCTCCTTAGAAAACAAACAGGCATCTAAGGATTAACAATGCAATGCAGTGCAGTGCAGTACAGTACAATACACAATACAGTTCATCAAAACAAATCAGAATGTGACAAAACAACCAAACAAGAAAAAGAGCACAGAAACACATATAGATGCAGAGACACACATGTTCATACACTCTTAAAAACCCCAAACCAGAAAATATAGTATATACACAAAAAGCCTGTAAGGTCAAAACAAAAATGGAAATGCTTCCTGACTTAACAAAGATGCCTTCTTTGGAATGAGCCCTTTTTGTGTTGGCTGACCATCTGCTGCTGAGCATTGGGCCTACCCTGAAGAATAGTTTCCCCAATGAGATTCCCTTGGAGAAAACAAACTTTTCATTTGGACATGGCTATCAATTAGAGATAGCTTCTCAGTTAGGGATAGTGTGTATGTCCACTTCTTATTTCAGCTCTAGACCTTATGTGGTGCAGACCTGTGTAGGCCCTGTGCATGTGTCACAGACTCTGTGAGTTCATGTGTATCCCAGCCCTGTTGTGACTAGATGGCCTTGATCCCTTGGTTTCCTCCATCCCCTTTGGGTCTTACAGTCTTTATGCCTCCTCTTCTACAAAGTTCCCTATTCCCTGAGGGGAGGGAGTTGATAGAGACCTCCCTTACAGGGCTGAGCATTCCAGAGTGTTCACTCTCTGCATGTTGTCTGGTTGTAGGTCTCTGTATTTGTTCCCATCTGGAAGAGGAAGCTTCTCTGATGATGGCCGAGCCAGGCATGGATCTATGAGGATAGTGAATGTCAGTAGGAGTCATTTTATCGTTACGTTCCATTAGCATATTTGGTTTTCTCCCAGATCTCTGGCCTATCTATCTAGTCTCAGGTTCTGGGACACCCAAGTAGCATTGGGGATGGGTTCCATCTCATGGAGTAGGCCTTAAATCAAAGTTGGTTCCCACAGACTTTGTGCTACTGTTGTGCCAACATATCCTGCAGGGCCACTCTTGTAGGTGGAAGCTTTGTGGCTGACTTGGTGTTTACCTTTCTCCTTTGGTAGCATGCAGGATACCTTCTAGTATCATGAGTACAGTCCATAGGGATGAAGGCCTAGGGAGACACCAGCTCAACTTCTCTGTTTTCAGTGAGTTGTGTGGGTATTGTTCTCAGCCATAGGACCTTCCTGTTAGCTTGTAGAGAGCCACCAGAAGCCTTGTCAATAGCCTGGAGGTTTTGGTGATTCCTATGGGGGCCTCTTTAGCCAAGAACCTGATTAGCCAAGAACCCATTCCGTGTGTGTGTGTGTGTGTGTGTGTGTGTGTGTGTGTGTGTTTAGCTTCTACTGTATTAAGTTTTCATACGACCTCTCAAATTCTCAAATGGCTCTTAGTTTACTCGTCTGTCCCTGTTTTCCCTCCTTCACCCCCCTTTTTTCATCTCCTTTCCTGTCTGATCTTCTCATTCCAGTCTTCCCTCTTTGTCTGTCCATAGCTATCTATTCTATTTATCCTTCCTAGGGAGATCCCTCCCTCCCTCTGTCCCTTATTCTCTACCTAGCCTCTGGTTCGATGAATTGTAACTTGCTTAACAATGACTTCACAGCTAACACCTACATGTAAGTGAATACATACTATATTTGTCTTTCTGTGAGAGAGTTACCTCATTCAGGGTGTTTTTTTTTTTTTTTTTTTAATTCCATCCATTTACCTGCAGATTTCATGATTTTATTTTTTAATGGCTGAATAATATTCCACCGTATAAAAGTACCATATTTTCTTTCTTTATTCATTCATTGACAGACACCCAGGTTGTTTCTAATTTCTGGGTAGTACAAATAGAGCAACAGTAAACATGACTGAGCAGGTGTCTGTGTAGTAAGATCCTTTGAGTATGTACCTATGAGTGGTATAGCTGGGGATTGTTGTAGATCAAGTCCCAGCTTTCTGAAGAACACTGATTTCTGCAGTGGCTGTGCACTCCCACCAGCAGTGTGTATCCTCCTCAGCACAAGCTGTTCTCTTTGTTCCCCCCTTGATCTTAGTCATTATAAAGGGGATGACTGGCCCAAACCATTGAAATCTCAGAGTAGGTTTGATTTGCATTTCCCTGATGACCAAGGATGTTGAACATTTTATTAAGTGCTTCTCAGCCTTTTGCAGTTCCTCTTTTGAATTCTGTTTAGATCTGTTTCCCATTTTTAATGAGATTGTTTTCTTGATGTCCATATTTTTGTGTTCTTTATATATTCTGGATATTAGCTCTCTATCAGATATGTAGTTGGTAAGAAAACCCTTTTCCCATTCTGTACCTTGATGTTTTGTCCAAATGATTTTTCCAAATTTTGATTTTAATTTTAAAAGTTTTAAACTGAGGGTGGTAATGCATGGCTGTAATCCCAGCACTCACCCAGGAGGTAGAGACAGGAAAATTAACACATCAAGGTTATTTTTCAGATACATGGTAAATTTGGGACCAGTTTGGCTACGTGGGACGCTACATTAAATACAAACAAGAAAACCATCTTGTCCTTCAACCTCCTAGTAACACATGCCTTTAAAATTACATCTGATGTTTTTGTGCCCAGAGCACCTTTTGTGTGTAGTTTGAATGTCCTAGTTGAGTCAGATGACAGTGTTTTAAAAGTAAAATTTTGATATGTGCAACAGCAAATCATGAGGAAAACTCCTATACCAACCTTATATCTGGCTATTCCCGTATCTCCCTAATCTTCTAGAAAAGCCCATCCCTCAGAGCTGCTTTCAGGACTGTATAGCTGGTGCGTGCTCTCAGGACATTCCCTTGCTCCATTCCCCAATCTCATACCTGTAGTTGGTGTGCTCTAGTATAGCTGTAAAATTTACTGAGGTGGGAAAGTATTGATTGCAGAGATTAGCCGAGTAGCTAAGTGCGTGTATAAAACACTCTGGAGATAGGAGTGCTGGAAACAGTAACCCTACTAGGAACATGAAAGCACACAAGTGCAACCTTTTATGTTACAGATCATTTGTAGAAACCTAAAGAAGTGATTCATGTGATTTATTGACCGAGAAAGAAATATGGCTAACAAGGAAAGCATGTTGAAGCAGTACCATGACCTGACTGAGATTTTGATCTAAAGCATATATCTATCTATGTTTAGGGAAAGTTTGCAACAGAAATTAATGCATTGTTATTTTTTTTGGGTGGGGGGTAATTAGAGTGATAAATGGATACACATCTTTTGAAAATACTATATATTACATGTATATTTATCATTTTAAAAACTTGTTTTCTCTGAATTTTCTGATTTTTTTTTTTAAAAATAATGGATACAGTTTAGTTTTATATTAAAAAATGCTGATACTTCCCTGCTTTTAAGCCTAAAGAAATTGTTTCAAGGAAATTATTATTGGTATACCTGTGTTGCTAACTTGAAGTAGACTGTACTGTGGTGAGCTTACTCTTACAGCTGCAGAGTGCTTCAGATATGTCTCTCAGCATTTATACTGCATTTGAAGGAAGGGGATTTCTGTTAAACTGAAGACATTTTGACTTTTAGCAGTGTGTAGTGCTGGAGCTCCCCTTGGGATAGGTGATTCTATAGTGACTGCTTCTTTTCCTGCAAAGTGTTAGATTTCTGGACACTGTAAACTGGAAGCACTGAACATCATCTGATGCTCTACAGCACAGAGAGACATTTGTGGGAAGTGGGCATAAGATAACTTTTGTTTATTTTTTATTTTTTAATTTTAAGATATTTGGTACCTTTTCAAACATTGTTCTATATTGAGTAAGATTTATTAAAGCAAGTTTCTCTGCTTTTCACTGAATTTCTCATGCCTTCAAAGTAATACCTGTTTTATAATACTTGAATGTTAAAAAATTAATTAAATTTAATCAACACAATTTGCATGTGTCTGTAGTTAGTATTTGAAACTTTCACTTTGTTTGTCGATTCTCAGGTAAACGCAAAGCACTGAAGTTGAATTTTGCAAATCCACCTGTCAAATCGACAGCACGGTTTACTCTGAATCCTAATACTACAGGAGTCCAGAACCCACACATGTGAGTACTCTCAGGGACTAAATGCAGAGCTTTCTGGCTGCTGCATTTTATGCAAAGCAAGGGACTGGTATTTCTGTTTTCTTAAGATAATTTAAAATGTTACTCTTTGAACTTAAATAGACAGTTACTGATTCTATACTTTTTAAGTTGGTGAACACAATTTTCTTCTTTAAATGTTTACTTGGGAAGATAGTGCCAAAGGCCCAGGCTCACTTATGTTTTTTTAAAATTAACTTTGGGTTTCAGGTAAAGTTCAGCGGTTTTCTCACTGTCAGTCCCACTGTCCATTTAGTGGGAATGTAGATTTTCTTTCCTTGAAAACTCATGTGGTAAATCAAAGTTGTGTTCAAGTTGGTATATACATGTTGTGTCATCTGTTATTAGTTAATATTTTAAATAAAAAGATACATATGATAGTGTATCTTACTGAAAATAGTAGGAATGTGTGAGTTGATATTAACTAATAGCTTGAGAATAACGATTTACTGAAACCTTCAGTCTAAGTGATGTGGTAATTAAATAGCCATCTCTTTCCCCAAATGTTTCTGACATGCCAGCCAGCGGCTTTACCTTTATTCATATGTATTTTCATCTAGTCCTAGTATTGAGATGCAAAGAGCAAGCAGTGAATGTTACAGGTACAAAGCTGGGAGCAGAGTATCTTGTGTTTTAAAACTAATTTCTCAATGCCTGGATTCAGGTTTTATTAGACTTTAGATATTTCTAGTGTTCTCAAAGAGACACGGCCATTGGTTCCTGTCTTTTGAACTTAGGTATACCTTGTGTTTGCAAACAGTAACAAGTGGGTGCAGTGTCCTTTAACAGTCATGACTGAAATACTTTATTTTTGCAGTAGTAATGTGTACACGTGAGAGTGTATGTGTATGCATATATGTTTAGGGTTTCATAAGTAACCTTAGAATGAAGGATACCTTATTTGTCTGGGAAAGCTACCCACTCATGGTCAAGTTTTCTTAAGAGCTCAGTGGGAGAGGATGTGCCTAGTTCTTCTGGGAATAGATGCCTAAGGGGGGGGAGTGGAGGGGGCTCCCCTTCTCTGAGGAGAGGGAGAGGGGACAATGGGGAGGAACTTTTAAGGGTGGGACTGGGAGGAGAGAAGGGAGGGGGCTGTGAGTCTCAGTCTTTTTCTTTTGAAACATGAATGAAGCAGGGCTTATATTGAGCAAGAAAGCCCAGTACTTAGCCAGTACTCTACCACCAAGCAGTGTTCTTTCCTCATTTCTAGCATTTCTAGCATCATTCTAGCATTTTGGTGAAAACTAGTCCAAAGTAAATCCATAAACATAGTCCATTTTACTGTAAAGCAGGGGAATGTAAGACCTGCTCCCCTCCTTCCTGTTTCTCCTTCCCATTTGAGTCCTTGGAGGATAAAGAGATCACCTCTTTAGGAAATGCTAGGCTTTAATTACCATAAATTAAAACTATATATTTCTAACATGTGAAAAGTTAGTCCTATACTAGAGACCCTTCCGCATTTAACAGCTGTTAATGGTTTGGCTTTTGGCTCATAAAATGAAAAGAATGTAAAGGAAAATAGATTAAAGGAAAAAAAGATGTGTGACCCCTTTCTATATTTATGTCAAAGTTTCATTATACCAGACATTCTTAAGTCTTTTACACACTCCAGGGGCTAGGCTTGAAAATGCAGCAGACTTGTGCTAAAATCCTATTCAGTGTGTAAACTGGAGAAGTAGAAGTAGATATTGTTATGTTCTATGCCTTTATCATGGTGAATAATGGTTGATGTTCTTGGAACAAAATTGTTTAAAGGTGCACAGCACAGTTTTTGCTATAACAGTACAGTTATTCAACAAGGAAAAGCAAGTTTAAAAGTTAACTTGGAAATGGGGCAAGAGAGATGGCTCGGCCATTAAGAGTATGGGTTGCTCTTTCAGAGGAATCTGGCTTAATTCCCACCATACACATGGTGTTTCACAGTCATCTGAAACTCTAGTTCCATAGAATCTGACACCCTCTTCTGGCCTCTGTGGGTACTGGGTGCACATACATATATGCAGGTGAAATACACACACACACACACACACACACACACACACTATACTTTTAAATTAACTTAAATAAATGAGCTGATATGTTTAGGGCTTAAGCACTGGAAGCCACGTTTTAAATTCAGAGCCTTTGTTGAAATATTGGAAAAAGATTCCATTTAAAGTTCTATTTTAATCACCAATATTCTGCATTCTGTAAAGCTTCACTGGAAAGGGCATTTAGTCCTGAGTAAATTGTAGAAACTTTATCTTCTACTATGGTCAGACTCGCCTGTAAATGACAGCATCCCTCCTTCAGCTTCCTGAATACTGAGATTATAGGCATGGGCCGGCATACCTGGGAAACTTTTGTTTTTAACCTGTTCTGTAGATATGAGCACTAGGTGGAAACTAAGTGCTGGTTTCTACCCACTGCTCTCACTAAGTCTGGCCTGAGTCACCTGACTGTGGTGTGCAGTCCAAGCCTGACTTAGAATACCGAGGTTCTCTATTTCATTTGGTGAATTGAGGGAGAGAATGGGAAAAGTGAAGAGTTTGGTGGGAGGAGGGAGAGAATTAATTTCTTTTGGAAGTATTTTCTTTACTTCATACTCAAAGTTGACAGTCTGAAAGACAAAGAACTTCTTAGCCAGAGGTGGGAGAAGCTCTGTCTGCATTCCCCAAGCAGCCCAAGGACACCTCTGATCTCCCCTAGTCTGCCTCTGTCTTCCTCCCCCTTTAATAGGCAGAGAGTAGATTCTATGTGGAAGGAAGTTTTATGCATGGGATTCAAACTGGGCAAAAGGTAAACCTATCTCTATTACAGACTTTTACTGTGTTTCTCCCCCGTGCTAGTGCCTTTGGTACAGTTTCTCCAGAGTAAACAGCCTTAGGTCACTCCTGAAGCAAAGAGGGCTCATGTGTGCTTGGCATCATCGAAGGCCCTGTGACTTCTGATGTCTTATGTGTTTAAATAGGTTTTGGGATTGACCCCACGCTGAACGACACTGATGCTTCCTGTATTTGGTCTTCTGTAGTGAAAACCAAGCTGTATGGCCTATACATACTGTACTAAGGGTACAGACGTGACTAAGAGGCACTTGCAATAGTCCAAACAGAAAGTGAAGCAGGCAGAATCTGTGGGTAAAACTTCAGAGATCAGTTGGGTTACATTGAGAAGCTCCTTAGTTGATTAGGCCCAAATCAAGAAAATACCTTAAATACTTAGTTTAGACTATTAAGTTTAAAGAAACATGGCTAGATACTTATATTACTCACAAAAATTATAACTTTAAACAAATAGGAAATTAGAATGTTCTTCATTCTTAAAGTTTTTTGTTCCATTTATATGACCTATTTGCAATTGTTTATTAGCAAAATATAACACAGGAATACTTAATTTCGGATGTTTTCCTTCATAGTTACTTAATAAAAATAAAAATGCATTTTTATATTAGCTAAAACAGTTAAAGAATACCAGTTAGCTTTATTATCATAAAGAAACAAAGTGATAACGATTAAAAGTAATTATCTACTTATAAAACCATTACTATTTTTGATTTAGGGCAGTTACTATTTATTAAATGCCTTCTGTGTTTTAGGTTCTCAGAAATCATTGTTACATTATAGAACTCTCAGAACCATCCTTTTAAGAGGATTTTTCATGTGACAACAACAACCAAACCAAAACCAAAAACTAATAATGAGATCAAAAGGACTGTGCTGAGTACCACAGGCAGTCATATACCCAGGGAACATGTCACCTCTTCTTCACAGGTGTCCTAGAGCCACAGTCTTTAGTTGCAAATTCACTTCTCTTAAATTCAGTATGAATACAAACAGTATTTGTATTTATATCATCACCAATTCTCTTTCGATAAAGTCATAGCTACTTAATTATAATTTCTTCCCTATAAACTTTATTAAAATATGTATAGGAGGGATGCATAACTTAAAGTATTACGCTGGTATTTATATGTAAAAATGATAGAAACACACTTTAAAAAGGATACCTATTAAATCGATACAAAACTATGATTTCTAAAATATATTTTAAGATTAAACCTTTTTGTTTGTATAGTTTTATAAACACAGGATGTTCAGGCACTTAAATGACTGAATTACAATGGTGAGCTACATATGCACATATGTGTGTATATATTCTCTTTCAAGTAAAAAGTAACTCTTCTGACAGCTTGAGTTCAGATGAAATAGAACACTAATAGTGGTATTTCCTTTTACATTATAGGTACAGAATTAAAACCAAATGGCTACACAACAAAAAAGATATTGAGAATAATTGATAGTTAATATTAAATTCTGGACAGCTTCTACAACATAAGTACTTATTATCTTATAGGAAGTCTGTCTGAGCAAAGTATCTTCAAAGAAAGGAAAGGAATTACAAAGAAACAGACTATTAATGATAAAGTAAGTGCCCTTATTTTACAGATTAGGGAATGGGTCTCCCCTCTTGCCTCTACGACTGGGGACTGACCCCCAAAGCCTTGCACAATCCAGCAAGTCCTATATCACCAAGATCCATTCCCAGCCCTCTGAGAGCCAAGACTTTAGCTCATTCAATTCATATGCTAATGGAAGAAGCAGGACTGACGCAGTCTGGGCAGTTTTGACGGTTCTTTTATTTTTATACGTTTTACTGTTTTAGCTATAGTTAGGAAAACTATCAAGTAATGAAACCGTTTCTTTAATCAAACACCTTTTCTAGTTTCCCCTATTACAATGAGCAGTATAAGGACAGATGTTGTTTGTAATATAGAACATTTTCATAGCTTCATTAAGAACGTTATGAGGCAAAATTCATTTCATATATAATTTTGATTTACTTGGAAAATGCTTATACAAATGCCATAACTTTCAAAACTTACTTATATCATAGTGACTGCAGTGTTTTGAAAAGGTTCTCTATTTATTGTCTTGACATTCTCTTCACATAGCCTGTTCTCCTGTTGTAGCTGGCTCATAAAAGCTTCCAAAGTCTTCACTCTTGCTAGAGATTGTTGTTCTTATAGCTCAAGAAGAGTGGCCTTTGAATGTAGGTTTGGCATCTTTGAATGCCAAAGATGGTCCTTATCTATCAATGTCTTGTCTGTACTATGAATATTGTTTGTAAAATTTCTGCACTTATTTTTGCATCCTTACTTAAGGAGTCTTCAAAGTCTGTGTCTTCCATTTCCGTGGCTTACTTGGGGCTGGTATGAAGAATTAACTTCAGGGTTTGAATATTCTGTGGGAATGAAAATGGCAATTATAGATTTGTTATTTGAGTTTAATTCTTCAAGTGTGCTGAAGAGGAATGAATTTTCCTGACCTGACACAGTTTATATGTAATTATTTGTAAAGTTTGGATTGGCAAGGTGATTGGTAATGATATTTCTGAATTTGAAGTTTCAAAGTGATCAGTTCAGAATTTAGATTCCTAGAAGATGCACAAAACCCAGCTACATCTAAATCTTGATTTATTGATGTTACCAAAAAAGTGTCTTGTTTAAGAGTTATGTTACTTTGTATACTCTGCTCCTAGAGCCGGTGGCTTCATCAGGGAAAATGAGTCAAGTAATTGTGTATGTTCAGGTAGTACATCTGTGTTACCTATATTTTCTTTGCTTCATTTGATACAAATGATCTTTTTGACTCAACTTTTAGGCATACTTAATATTCTCATTCTCCACCCCCTCCCTACCCCCAAGAAGCATTTTTTTTCCTTGACAAGTCTTTAGGCAATGAAAATACTGTTAGAATTGCACTTTGCTTTAACAAGTGATACCTCATCTGATGTCAACAGTCAGGACTAAAAGGATCTCTGTGTGGGAACTGATATTTATTGGGAGTCCCAGAGTCTTGTTTCATGTTCTCTAGCCACTTTTCAATTCTTTCTTTATCATATAGAGGAAACAAAAAAGCTCGGCTCTCCATCAATCTTTATTGTCACCTTGGTTCTTGCACTAAATTGCTGAGCAGTAGGCATCACACACACCTGATGACCCAGCCCACATGGGCACAGGTAGCTGCTAGTTCTTCTCTAGTTCTCTAGTGCCATCTCCTTTGCTAGTTTCTTTTACATTGTGAGCTTGGCTCTCACAAATGTCTGCTTCTGTTGTTCACTAGTGTTAGAAGAACAAAGGGAAAATACTACATGTGTATTTAGAAGTCATCATTAAAGAATAAAGGCTTTGAAAACCTTTTTGAGTGAAGGAATTATGCTCCTGTTAAGCTGATCTCTGAGTACTTTTCTTTTTGTGACTGTAGAGAGTTTAAGAATGACCTTGAATTCAGTATGTAGTCCAGGCTAGCTTGAAACTCCTGTTTTAGCTACCTAAGTACATGGATTCTGGCTGAATGTATATCATGAAGCCTAGCCCTACATGTTCCTTAGTCAGATTCCCCCTCCCCATCTCCAGAAATGGATGTGAATTAAACTTAATCTGAGAAATAACAAAAGTTCTAAAGAGTGATAAAATTAAGCATCTCACAGCCTAGGCAAAGGCACAAAGTCTTTTTAGAAGATTAATGAATAACACTGAAGAGCTAGGAAGGAGTGAATTCATGTGTTAAATAAGTAGAAGAAAGGAGCTAATAAAAATAGCAGAACTCTAGGCCATATGTGATGGATGAATAGTAGAGAATACTCAACCTTTTAAAAAGTTGTTCCTTGGAAACTAAGAGCCATGATATATGCCTAGGACAGACAGACGAACAGACAGGCAGGCAGGCAGGCAGGTGGGTGGGTGGGCAAAGAGAGAGACAGTGACAGAAACAGACAGACAGACAGACAGACAGACAGAGAGCGCGTGAGACAGCACTAGAGAGCGAGCGAGGAGCAGCTGCACATGGAATAAGCCTGTAGATCTACTACTTGCTACTTGGAAGTACAGGCAAGGAGAATTTAGAATTCCAGTCCTACCTGAGCTAAATGGAAAGATGCCCCCTCCCAGTGAAGAAGGAAATGAAAAAGAACTCCAAGCTACTATTGTAACATAGGAAAGCGGGGCTATCACTACCGATCCCATATATACAAAAGGACAGAAATACAGCCAGTAATTTATCTCAGAAATTTGACAAATTGAGTTAGTTTGTGATATAAATAACAAAAGCTTACTCAAGAAGTTCCTCATCTGATAAAAAGTTGAATTTATATTTTAACATCTCATACAGGAAATGCGGTTTTTCTGTACCTGAGAGCACAAATAAAAAGAAAGAACTGTGGGCACAGTAAAGTATATGGCAGTGATGCTGCCTAATGTGTGTGAGACCCTGGGGAAACAAACAGGAAGAAAAATAAAGACAAGGGAAGAAATAGTAAGTTTACAGAACTCTTTAGACAATGGAGTAAGTAACATTTCTCAGCTCATACCTCGAAATCAGCATAGCATTGATAGAAATCAGATAAAGACATTACAAAGCAAAGGAGACCACAGAACTCCACCGTTAGTAAACATACACTTGGAAATCCTCATAAACAGTACTTTGGATTAATCTTGGTTGGATATTTGATCCTTATAATTTATTGTATTAATAAACTAAGGATGAAAAACATATGGGCTTTCAATAGGTACAGAATAATATTTGATATTGTCAAAACAGTCCATTAAATTAAGAAGAGGTAGTTCCTGACTCATTGGTGGCATCTAAGGAAATGCTTTTACTATGTATAGTATATTTAGTGATAGAAAACTCAGTGCTGTATCTGTTATTGGTGACAAGACAGGAAACCCCAGGCTCTGAATAGAAAAACTTAAAGATTGGATCGCAAATTAGCCTTTTTTCAGACAGATGTTTTAATCGCATATATAGAAAATCTTAATCTACTAAAATTATTAAGTGACTTTAGCAAAAATAACCTCTTGGAAAGTGAAGTTTCAGAATGATTATAGTAACCTAAAAAGTACAAAGTAGTTCTTGATACAGAAGATACATTACGACTTCACTAACATATTCATTACCGGGGGATGGGGATTAAAGACTTGAATACACGAGTAAGATGTCTTCTAGGCAAGTCACGAAGCTCAGCGATGGAGTGCTCACCTCATATGTGCCAAGCTCCTCAATCCTACAGTCATACACAGGCACACACACATGCATGTGCAAAAACGATGGCTTGTTCCTGTATTGGAGAGTACAGTGTTATTCAAATGCCTGTTCTTATCTCACTCATTTATTAATTCAGCTCAGGAATATCTTAGCAACCTTAACACACACACTACACACATGCATGCGCACGCTGACATTTTGATTATGTAATTTATATGGAAATACAAAGGATGTAGAATAGTGAAAAATACTTTTATAAAACGTAATGAAGATGAAGGGTGTAAATTATGGAGATACAACAACTAAAACTTTATAGAAGAATTGCATTTAAGATGGAATAGGAAGTTTAAGCATATGAGCACACATGTACAGTCTGTTGATTTTTGTCTAAGATCCCTGTACAGTTCTGCATCCAGGAAAGAACTTTTATGATGATTGAGTACACTGGGGTGAGATCTGTTACAGGGTGAACCCTATTTCCTAATTCATACCATGTGCTTGAAATAAAGCATTGTGCTAAAGGGTAAAGTAGAAATTCTATCCAACTTGTAAAGGAAACCATGCTAACGTTTTTATCTGGCATAGGCAAATACTTATTTGATAGTACAGAAGTACATAGTTTTGTAAATTGCCACCAAAGATATATTGGACTTCATTGAAGATATGTTTCTGCTTACCAGAAGTTTCTTTTTTTTTTTTTTTTTTTTTGGTTTTTTCGAGAGAGGATTTCTCTGTGTAGCCCTGGCTGTCCTGGAACTCACTCTGGACCAGGCTGGCCTCGAACTCAGAAATTCACCTGCCTCTGCCTCCCGAGTGCTGGGATTAAAGACGTGCGCCACCACTGTCCGGCCAGAAGTTTCTTAGGAAATTATATAGGCCAGTCATGCAGTGAGAAAATACTCTGCATTTACCTGACAAAGGACTTTCAGATATACAATGAACTATTACAGCTCAGAACAAACAATCCTCTTAAATGGGTTTTAGATTTAAGTGGACATTTCACAAAGAAACTTAGGAATAGTGAATAAATGCATGGAAGTTGTGTTTAACATGAATTAGAAGAAGAGTCAGATAAAAATGAGAGTGATATTGTTCACCTGCCAGAAGGGCCCAAACATAAAAGGACACATAATGGTATCAGAATTCTCATATTGTGGAGGGAATAGAAAAGGGCTCAACTACTTTAGAAAGCCCCTTAATAGTTTCTTATGAGTTAAAACATGACATAGCATTATATCATTGCTCAGTGTGAAATGTTTCTATGAAAATTTGCATTTGAACAGTCATAGAAGCTGTTCATCGTGGTTCTTCAAAAATACAAATGTCTATTCATGGGAGGATGAATGGATAAACTGTGTCTTTCTAGAATGCAATAGGAATTACTGATACACATAAGCACATGTGAGTCCAGAAATGCTGAGACACAGCCAGGCACAAAGAAGAGCACATGTTATTTCTTCATCTGTCTGAGATTGCAGAATGGGCAAGGCTGAAGTCGGTGGGGGTGGCTGAGATGAGAACTGTCTTGTCTTGTGGAGACTGACAAGAATAGCACAAGGAGCTGGGCAGTGGTGGCGCACACCTTTAATCCCAGCACTTGGGAGGCAGAGGCAGGCGGATTTCTGAGTTTGAGGCCAGCCTGGTCTACAGAGTGAGTTCCAGGACAGCCAGGGCTACACAGAGAAACCCTGTCTCGAAAAAAAACAAAAACAAACAAACAAACAAACAAAAAGAATAGCACAAGGAGCCACCTGGGGGTCAGGTTTTTTTGTCTTGTTAAATCTTGCAAGACCTAAGTGTGTATGAATTTGCCAAAACCTAATGGTTGTGATGTGGATATTTCACTATATGTAAATGATATTGTAGTTCAAAGAAACAGGATAGTAAATTATATGGATAGATTGTTTATTCTTTCTCAACAATAATAGTGATTTTCTGTCCTTTTTCTCAAAGCACACATTCATTTCAGCAGTCATAATACTTAGTGATAATTATATGAACACAGGTGTTGGTTAAGTTCACTTTGTATGCCAATTGAGAAGTATGTGACAAATGCTACTTTTGCTCATTCAGTTTCCTTTGCCAGGATGCTTGAAGAAACCTAGAATGATTCATTTAATTAATTTATGTAGCAGAGCTAGTGATTTCATCCATAAAACTGCTATCATAGTAAGGTTTCTATTTTTGGGCAAACCCCAACTCTGGAGGGATTTGTCTGTGAAAAATTTAGTTAGTTAGTTAGTTTATATGCATATGTGTATAGGAGTGCCTGTGTGAGTTTATGTGCACTATGTGTACACTGGTGTCTATGAAGGCCAGAAGAGGGCATTGGACCTCCTAGATCTGGAGTTATAGGTGGTAGCTATCTGATATAGGTGTTGGGACTCAAACAAAAGCTCTCTGCAAGAGTATTAAGCACTCTTAGCCACTGAACCGTCTCTTCAGCTTGAGCAAAACTTAAATTGGTATCAAGTGTTAATTTGGTTCTCAGCCTACTCTGGAGCATTTGTTGCATCATGCCAAGTATAGTGTGCACCTGAGTGGTTGGCTCCTTTAGATAGCACTGGAGACTTGTCTTCAGTGTGCATTCAAAAGAGTATTTTTGGAGTCAGATATGATATCATGAGCTTAGTCCCAGCTACTAAGAAAGCCAAAGAAGTAGTTCTCTTGTGCCCAAGAGAAAGAAGCCAGCCTGGATAACATAGTGAGGCCCTGTCTCAATCAATAAACAAACACTTTTTTAAAAAATAGAGATCAGTGTAATCTTACCATGTAGGTTGAACATACCATCTTTAAAAAAAATAGCACATGCTTCAGGTAAGAGTATTCAGTTTGGTCAATCATGGTGGCACATGCTTTAATCCCAGCACTTGGGTAGCAGAGGCAGGTGGATCTCTGTGAGTTTAAGGCTAGCCTGGTTCAAATAATTAGTTCTAGGACAGTCAGAGTTACATAGTGAGATCCTGTCTCAATAAACCAAGGGGAGGAAGAACAGAAAAAGAAAAAAAAAGAGTATTCCATCAGAAAATTATAAAATAGTAAGCTTTGTGTAAGTACTACTTCTTTTCCAAGACAAGCCTACTAAAATTGTGTGTGTGTGTGTGTGTGTGTGTGTGTGTGTATTCTTATAGAAAAACTTAGTAGATATGGAAATATATAGTTGACTTTTCACTGTGACAAAATATGTGACAGAAGTGACTTCAGAGGGAGGACTGACTTTCACTTTGGCCTGTACCATCAGAGGGTCTCACTCCAACTGTGCCAAGAGAGTGGTAAGAGTGACTCCATGTGGGCAGGAGTGTGATGTAACTGGTCACACCCATACATCTGCCAAGAAGTCAGTGCTAAATTGGAGATTTAAAAAAGCATCGAGTTGTCAGGATATAGATGATAAAGTTGCCTAGTAAGAAGGTGGGACTTTATTTTGATGGGAAAAATATACATAGGGCCAAACTCCAAAGAAATGTAGTAGAGGCTTAAGGAGCAGGCAGAGAATAAGAAATGATACTTGGGAGGTGGAAGGTTGTGTGTGATGTCATAGAAGACCAGCATTTATGAGGAAGCAGTTGGGGAGCAATGGATTAGCAATGTGTGCCGCCAAGAGTCTTTAATGGAGTTCCTTAGATATCATTTTAAGTGCTGTGGTGGTTGGGCTGGAAACATACAGCCTGTTAACTTAAGAGCAGTTTCTTTACTTTCCTCTATATGAAACACAGCTCAGGGAAGTGACTGTATTGGTAAGCTTTGAGTATAGCTGGTAGAAGTTCAGCTCTTAGCAAATACGCTGGCTGTAGCAGCAATATAAAAACGTAAATGTTTGCCTCGTTCTCTTTAACATCATTCTTTTCTTTTGTAAGGAAACATTTACCTTTCCATCTTAAATCAGTTTTGGCCCAACTACTGCATATTTCTCTACTTTGTCCTTCTGTTCTCCTTCCCATCCTTCCAAGAGACAGACTCTGACTCCTTAGCCCCGACTGGCTGAGGGCTTGCAGCCTCCTCCTGCAGCCTCTTGAGTGCTAGGGTTATAGGGACCACACGGCACCCAGCATTTTACTACTTTCTGCTTAAGAACATTAGAACGTGACTGCTTCTCATTAGATTGTTTGAGCAAATTTTTTGGTGACCTTTCTTTCTTTTGCTGCTTTTTAGATCTAGGCAAAGCCTCTCATTTTGTTAGTAGTGCCAGGAAGCAGGCAGTTTCCATGGTAACCGACAGGCTGCGTTTACTGTGGAAATTTCCGGAATTAACAGAGCTGCATTGCAGAAGGATGCATAGAGCAGTATTCGTCTAGAGATCTTCACAGCGTATGCAGATAGGAACAGTTGCTGTATTATCGGATATGTGCATGTTTATTTTTGTCTAAGGAAGATTAGCAGAGGTGTGTGTGTGTGCGTGCGTGCACGCGCGCTGAGAGAGTTAATCAGCTTTGAGGCATTTCATACATCCTGGCTTGGTAACCTGGAGCTTGTTTAAAGACAAAAAGGGAAATGTGGTTTAGAAAGGAGGATCTGCTTGGTGCCACTGGGAGAGAATTAGGTAAGTACATCTCTTAGAGGGGTTGTAAGGAACTGAGGAAAGTCCACAGACTTCAGTGGGAGGAAGGTGGGCCTAGGCAGAAGATGCTTCTTAAAGGAAAGGTGCTAAGCATCGGCGTGTTTGAGAAATTGGATTTTTATTTTGAGCAAGTAGTCCATCAGGGTAATTACTCTCGCCTGCTGAGAGACAGCAGCTAAGAGAGGTGCCCAGTGTGCTAGTAAGGAGGTGTGCCACACTAAGCTCTGCCTAAATGGTAAGGACGCCTCCCCGAGAAGCTTGTTAGGCCCTTAATCCTATTGATCTGGGGGCAGGGTATTTAAGAAAAGACCATTTTGAGATTAAATTCTGGGAATAAATCTGTCGGATTTGAGTAGATAGTTAGGGTCTCTTATGGTATAAAATTATAAATTTAAAAGAGAAACGAGATCTAGAAAAATATAGTGGTTTAGATGCTTAAGTGATAACCAGACAACATTTATGTCATGTCGCCAGTACGCTGTAGCTCCATGGCAGGTTCTTCTTGCAAATGAAGTTTTACTGGAACCCAGCCAGTGATCTGGCTGCATGTTTACAGCAGAGAGTGTTCGCAAAGACCTTATTGTGAAACCTGAAGTAATTACTATCTGATGCTGTACAGAAAAGTTGATACTCATAATGTATTCTTATGTCTGTTGTAACTAACTGTCGTGAGAGATTTGGTACCTAAAGTAATAGCAATTTATTCTATCACAGCACTAGAGGCCAGAAATTGAAAATTGAGATTTTGGCTGGGCTGTGCTTCTTCTCCGGGCTCTAGAGAAGGCTCCCCCCCTCCCTGCTTCTCTTGGTAATATTGAGCATTTCTAGTCTTGGCTCAGTGGTGTTACAGTCTCTTCCTTTATCTTCACTTTACCACCTTTCATTTTTCTCTCTGTGTCCTTTAAGGAGAGCCATCATGTTTGAAATGTCTGAAAAATCATCCATGTGTATGAATAGTAAGATTCTATTTTTTTTTTTTTTTTTTAATTTTAAGAAAGGGCCTCAGGCTGGCCTAAAACTTGTTATGTAGACCAGGCTGGCCCTGTAGGTCCCCTTCCTGCCCAGTGCCACCACGCCCAGCGATTCTACTATTTTGGATCTATCTTAATCAAGGTGATCTATTTCAGAGATCTGAAATAAGATTGTAAAGATAACATTACAGTCTGTGATTCTGGATAGATATATTTTGGGGGCACAGGAGATTATTCAAAAACTGGGTTTTGTTTTCTTAAACCACATTCTGTGTTAAGGCTAGTCAGTTGCTGGCCAGCTTCCTTTGTAAACTTGTGAAGAATACATTCTGTAGGAGATTTCGAAAGATTGGGAAAGATACTGGACTCAGTCTTCAAGTATGGGGCTATATAAGCCATAGATCTTGGCCATGTGGTGTTGAGGCAGTGGGATGAGCACTAGGATGCTGGAGAGGGAGAGCACCAGAATTCACAGGGGACTTAAAAAGACAGTGCCAGGATCTTCATCTCGTCTTCTTCTCATTTCTTCATGTCTCTCCTCAGCTCTCAGCTTTCAAAACTCCAAACAGTAACAAACACATTTGGAGTTTTAATGAAAATGATTGGAACCAAAGCAAGAATCTGAGTTATGAGGGATGAGACTCATGGCTATGCCACTGGAAACAAACTGATTCAGAAGAAGCACCAAGTAAGCAAACAGTAGATGGCGGTGTAGAAGGAACATGTCAGTGCAATTGCCTGAGGCTTGGTTTTTGCCGGGATGTTTGTACTGTTGGAATGTCTAAAGAACCAGCTGAGGCTGGGAGGTCTGCAGTGTTTCATTTGTCCTATGTGGGCATTTGTGAGCCATAGTCACGATATTAATATCTGTCCTTGAGGTCCCTAGAAATCTTAGTCACTACCTTTGGGTCCATGTTTGAAAAGGGATGTATGTGTGGTGAAGAATTAAACAGTGAACAGGAGGTTCCAGTGTGGATGCTGTCTTAAAGAGAAAACCCCATTTTAATTTGATAGGCTAATGCCCATAGCATCATCTGATTACTAAAGAATGAAACCCCTGATAAATAGAGGTGTGGAGATGACCATAAGAATTGAGCAAAAATGACTAGCAATAGATCCAAATTAATATTTACTAAAAGTAAGGAAGTACTAAACAAGTACACCATACTTTCTGAGAATGTTGCTGGGATTGTAATCATGCATCTGCTAAGGACTGGTGTGTACTGATTCCATTCAGAGATGCAGTGGAGAAACATGAAGCCCAGTCCAGGATTTCTAGGGAGAGTTTCCCAGAGAGAAAAGACCAAATGAAGTCTTCTTTCTTTTCTAGTTGGATTCTTTAGTCTATAAATATTGGATACCAAGTTGGGATGTAGGAGGCCATGAGAATATTTCTTTTTTCACTTTACCAAAACATCTGTGCATATGGTTGAATTGTATGTGTAAGCCTAAGCAGTTTTCTAGAAATATAAAAATTTTCTTGAATGCAGTAACAGTTGTATATTTTAGAATCATAAGTATGTCAGGCTTATTGTATATCTGGGATTAAATTAAGCTGCTTTATCACAGATCACAGTTATGCTGAACCCTTTACCCTTCCTTTGACAGGTCTTACAGTATGTTCTATTCTAGCTTGGAATCTGTGATCCTTCTGCCTCAGCCCCCCAGAGTGCTGACTTCCTGGTGTGTACCAACACTCCTGGTTCTCATGCCGCCTCCCATTGGCAGTTATGCTAGTTATGAGGCTACCAAAATAAAAATTCTACCCAAGTTTTCTCCTCAGGCAGAGACTGCCTGTGCAAAGGTGGCCTTACTTGCCCGGCTTCAGGTCCCCTTTATGCTTTCCTCCCCTCTAAATAAATAAATAAATAAATGAGAACAGTTCTTTTCTTTAAGGGAAGAGAGATGGACGGGGGCACACCTTATCAGGGAAATGAGGTCATCATGAATAGAGCATTATGGGTGGAAGTAGAAGATTGCAGTAGCAGTAAGACCAGGATTTATGCGTTAGAGTCCTCTGCTGTCAGCTCAAAGATTAACAGTAGAGAGCATGGACACTAGAGGTGGGAGGATTTGCACTGAAGCTGTGGATATTAGCATTACTACACTTGGCCCTGGGTGTCTATCTCGACAGCTTGTGGAATTTTTCACATGCACTGATACAAAATAGAGGGAAGTTTGCATGTTTGCAGGATGCTTTCTTTCTATGTGTACCTTGCCTTGTTAATTCCAGTTGCCATGATCTCTCCACACCTCCAGATCCATGTCTTCAACACAAAGATGTTGACAAACCTTCCTGGATCCCCTTTCCCTGCAGTAGTCTCAGCCCTCCAGGCAGGAGCTAGGGACAGTTAGTTGCATTTTTTTTTTCTCTCAGGGCCTGCTACCATCTATGCCTGATGCCTAGTGCCTTCAGATTGTATCTTGTATCTGGCATTTCTGCTGTGAGGTCTTTCTTCTCTCAGTACTTTAGAATGGGAAACGCGGTGCTACATAGACACAGATAAGGAGACAGGGTTTATAACAGTAGAAAACATCTTGGCTGATTTTAGGAAGACTATTTCTCAGCAACATTTCTCAGGATTCAAATAGTCTCCTTCACCCATCACTAGCCAGAACTAATTCTCTTCATAATGAAAAGAAATTAATTTGTAAGGGTTGGAAAGCTCAGTGGTTAACAGCATTTGCTGCTCTTGCAGAAGACTTAGGTTCAGTTCCTAGCTTCCATGTAATAACTCGTAACTGTCCATAACAGAAGATTCAGGGGATTACCCTCTTCTGGCTTCTGTGAGCACCAGCAATGCATGTGGTACACATACATACATTCAGTCAAAGTACTCATAATATAAATAAATTTTAAAAATTAAATGAAATGTAACTTGTAAGAAGGAGCTGAGTAGTTAAAATGTGAGACTAGGTTTGGATGAATGAACAGCAGTATTACTGAACAGAATGTCACATGAGGAAGAGTGATTCCTAGGAATCGGGAAACAAAGTGGTAATGAGAGACCCTGTTACATGCAGCATGCACACTCGGACACAGCAGTTGCCAAGAACTGGAGGGAAATTACTGATTTCAAATCATAAATAACTAATTTTTTTTTGTTTTTTACATTTCCTGAATTCATTGAGAAGGTAAATAAGCCTGTGAAACAGTTTTGATGGATAGCATTTATGGTTCTAGAGAGTCGTTCTCAAGCTTCCTAACGCTGCAGCCCTTAATACAGTTCCATGTGTTGTGGTGACCCCAACCATAAAATTGTTATTATTGCTGCTTCATAACTGCAATTTTGCTACTGTTATGAATCATAATGTAAGTGTCTGGTTTCCGATGGTCCTAGGCCACCCCTAGGACCCAAAGGGGTTACAACCCACAGATTGAGAACCACTACTCTAGATAAAGAACTTGTTGGGCAAAGCAGCAATGACAAAGCAGACTACTTGGACTAGCGGGTCTCAGTGGTGCTCTTTCAGGCATTAGAACAAGACATGCTTCTTATTACTCAACAGGCACAGATTGTTGAAGTCCAACAGTGACACAGTAAAGTGCATCTAGAGAGAGTCTTGAGCCAGCACTGGTAATATGCGACTGAAACCCCAGCACCTATGAGGCTGAGGCAAGAATTTGAGACAGACTCAGTCTATATAGAACCTGACTCAAAAGAGACAGGGAAACTGTTATTTAATCTTAGTATCATTTTATCTTAGAATGCAATGCAAAAGTTGGCTCTTGACTGGTGGGTGTTGCTGGTCCTGCCAATCCTGGGAAGGCATGCTGTTCAGCCCTGACCAAAATGAAACTGGAACTAATGACTGCTGAGTTAGAATGTTTTGGTGGAATTTGTAAACTACTTTTTGTAATTTATGCATACAGTATAGACAGATACAGAGAGTGTCTTTTCTTTCTGAATTGTGAATGACATTTTCCTTTTTTCTACCCTTGCAGCCTTGTCAAAGGGTGTTGGCTTAGGGTATCTGGTTAGACAGGAGTGCTTCAGGAACCTGTCTGCTGCTGAGTTTGCAAAGCAGACACCACTGTATTAACAGAGGGCAGATGTGAAGGATTGAGTACTGCTGGAGCCATTTGTCGCCTCCATGGTTGTTTCTCTGTTTAAAATAGAACAAGCAATGTGAAGTCTACTTACCCAAACAGGAAACAACATGGAATCTACCTACCTGTATAGAAAGCCCCACGCAGCTTTGCCAGACATGTGGAATAGAAATAGAACTTTCCTCAGGGTTTGGTCTGATTAATTTCTGGAACATGTCACAGACAGTTATTTGTTTTTAAAATCTCTAGGTTTTAGGAAATTATAGATTTGTGTGGGTCAGTGAAAAGATGACAGCTAACATAGATGCAGTGTTAGTGAATGGAAAATTTAGTCATATCTGCCCAAAAGCTAAATAAGCAGAAGAGATGTCAGTACAAATTTGCCTGTTTGCAGATTTTCATGTGACAAGGTAAGTCTAAGATTTTAGATTTTAATCTCTATGCATTATACTACTTTAATAGTAAGGCCTGCATTAAATGGATTCTAGCCCTGTATCAAATATCCTACTTAAAATCTTGCATGCTCTATAGGGTTACTTTTATAAACATATTTCTCTTGTATGCCCACATAGTGTGTCAGTTTCTCACTATGTGAATGTGTGTGTGTTCTCTTTAAGAACCAAGAATTACTTATTAGATATAAGATTTATATCTTTAAGAAATTAGAGATATTTTTAAGGCAGAGCTGTTGACTAGAATTGCTGTGGGTTTGAAGTTGCTTAGGTTATTGTCTGCCAGCCACTTCATTCTCAGTGAACTTTCCTGCTGACCTGTCCCCTTTTATGCCAGATGCTGAGGCTATGGGACTTTACTTCCCTTGAGAATCACTGGGAAATAAAATAACATTAGTGACTTAATTAGTTCAGGGTAAATTTGAGTGCATACAAACATCAAGAGCATAGAGAATGGAATAAACCTTATAGTTTCGTTCACCCTTTCATAGGTTCATCCAGAGATAGGCCAGGCCTCATGTAATCTTGTCACAGGTGAAGTCTAGAGTGCCTTTGTGGTCACCCTCTCATTTGCAGGACACTGTTTCCTTTCTCAAGGGCATTGGAGTTGCATCAACTCTTTTTAAGCTGTATTCCTATTTGCCACTTCTAACTTCAAGGATTGTTGGTGTCTTAGATTGGCTCCTTTTTTGAAGACTAAAGTCAAACCATTGACAGTGTGGCTCAGACAACAGAACCAACTAATTTCTCACAAATGTGGAGGCTAGAGAGTCCAAGATCTAGTTACTAGGAAGATAGGCTCCATTCTGAGGTCTTTTCCTAAGGCTTCCTGGTACCAACACCTCATTGGCTGCTCCTAGGACCACTTTTCTTCGTATATGTGGTAATGCAGCAAGCTCTGTAATGTCTTCTCTCACAAGAACACTAGTCTTGCTGGAGTAGGTCCCATCTTTACTAACCTCCCTTTAACCTCAATTATCTCTAAGGCCCTATCTTCAATACAGTCACACCAGGGATCTTTGGTTTGTGAATTTTGAGATGGAACACAATTTAGTTCATAAGCAGTCAGGACATACAGCATTGCTGCTTCATGTAGGAAGGCTGGAGAGGACAAGGAGTATTGGACAACATGGTGGTTACATTGGTCACATACTCTGGCTAATGTATAGATTATTCACCGAAGGCATTTTGTAGAAAACTGTGACAAGAAATGAAGGCTTTTGGGGAGATGTTTGTTTGTTTGATAGAACAGGTTGTTGCTTCTATTTTTTTCTCAAAAGAAGGGTTAGCTTTGGAAGTCAGAGAACTTTTTTCCTCTTCAAGAATACAGAAATAAAGTATAAACTTAGCGCATTTTCTGTGTTATTTCTCTGTTGTTTTGTCTTTTACTTATACCATTGTGTGTGTGTGTGTGTGTGTGTGTGTGTGTGTGTGTACATTCATACATGCATACCTGCCATGACATGCTTTTTTGAGATCAGAGCACACAACCTGTGAGAGTCGGTTTTCTCCTTCCTATGTATGATCTAGGAATTGAGCCCAGATGATCGGACGTGACAGCAAGTCTCTTAACCCACTTGAGCCTTGATGCTAGCCTTCCTGTCAACCTTTTCAACAGATGTGTCTTCTGTTGTTTGTAGTTTTTCTTTTCTAGGCTCCTGTCTTAGTACTATTCCATTGCTGTGATGAAACTCCATGACCAAAGCAATTCATAAAGTAAGGCATTTAACTGGGGGTTCACTTACAGTTTCTGTGAGTTGATCCATGACCTTCATGGTAGGGAACAATGGAGGTAGGCTGGCAGACATGGTACTAGAGATGTAGCTAAGAGCTACTTACATCCTGATTCATAGGCAGGAGACAGACTGGGCCTGGTTTGAGCTTTTGAAATGTCACTCCTAGTGACAGAACTCCTCCAGTAAGGCCATACTTATTCCAACAAGGCCATATCTTCTAATCCTTCTTTAAAATTCCCACCAATTGGGAATCAAACATGCAAATGCATGAGCCTATAGAGGCTGTTTTCATTCAAACTACCCCAGCTCCTAAAGAAGTTTGGACCAGAAATTGACTGCCAGCTAGAGTTCATGGTTGGGTTCAGGCAGGCTTCCTAGCTAGTGTTATACTAATTTATCATCCTTTGGAAGCCATTAAGGTTGGGCTGTTGAAGTGGAGGCTGAGAAAGTGGTTTAGTTTTCCCAGAAAGGTTTGAGGCCCAGTATGAGCGACATGCTGTGGTGATGTTGTGACCATGACATATTCTCTGTGACTTTGTAGTATGTTCACAAAGTTGAATATCTGATGCCTTACTCAATTTGGGGCATTTTTATTAGTCCATAAGGTGTTTTGTTTCTCTTAGCTATTTAACTATTCACTTTCAAAAAGAAAATGGGGTTAATCTCAAAGCTATGCAGCTGACTAAAGTAACCTAAACTATTAGCAGAGAGATTCCATAATGCTAAAATCTGCCCTTAACATTAGAGAGCATTGTGTCTGCTGCTATTCCGTGCTTTTATATAAAGCTTTCATGTAAGAGTGCTTCATTCATTTCCATTCTCAAGAATGGTAGCATATGCACATGACATAATACAGTTATGTGGTATCCCATTGATTGTTACCATATTGTGTTTTGTCAAAGCAAGTCACAGATTCGCCTCTCCAAAAAGAGAAACCTGAAAACAGTATGAGGCCAGGAGGGGAAGATGTTGGGAACCATGGGGGTGACTCACATTAGCAAATATTTAAAATATTGCTTCCAATTTACAAGTAATTTCAATTAACTTTTCTAGATAGCTTCACTGTTAGGCCAGTGCTGGATTTTATCAGTGATTAAAATGAGCCGTGGAAATGGTATCACTTAGTGATTATAAATGAATTTCTTTATGTTAGAGTATTTCCTGGCTTACTCTGTCTTATTTCAGGAGAAAGATTACGGGGAAGAATCTCTTTGTTATCATCTGAATATCTTTTCCATCTTCAGAGATCAGTGCTGGCTTCATCAGGACTAAAGTGGTCACTTGGGTCTGGTGGCTGGGCTTCTGGCACTGGAAGCTAGGTGTACCGAGGCAGGGGTGGAAGTGCAAAGCGTTTGTGTAAGTGGAAGCCACTGACTGAGAACTCTCAAGCTTGTAGCATGAGATCCTCCTATTTGGAACACAGCTTCCCTAAGTCATTTAGATAAAATATATTATGCTTTTAACTGTACCCTTGAATCCTACTTATTATCAATTTTAGTCAAGATGGGTTTGGGGGAGAGAGATTTTACCGTTCTAAAGGTTTTGAGGCCCTCAGAACTAGCTACAGAAAACAGTTGTACAAATTTCAGGAGACATTCCAGAGTTCTTCAAGAACAAAATAGGTATCTGAGCCATAAACCGTCCTTGGTCTTATCCCATGGCTGACCTTGAAATAGAGTTTTGTAACTTAATATGAAATTGAAAACTAGTTGATACTCACTGGTCTCTTCATATGTGTTGCACTTTCTAGTTTGACATTGTTTGTTCTCACATATAGGGAGAGGGAGAGAAGAAAGAAAAGTCTGGTTTCTGTGTTGGGATTTGGGTGTGATATTTAATGCAAAGTGACTTCTGCATTTTCTGTGAGTAACTAACTCTCTTCCAAGGCCATTCATGACTCCTGCTGTTGAACAGAGGCTGAAAGCTTTGAATAAGACAGTGCAGATTCCTCTTAGTTACCTGGCTTTGTGTAACTGTTCCCCACTTTAGTACAGTGTAAACAATAACAGTACAGTATATTAAAATACTCCCATGTGTTGCTAAAACCACCGGGGATACTAGAAATGGTGCTTTCCAACTTACCCCATATGCTTTCTTTAGTTGCTATAGGCTACTCCTGGGCTTTGGTGGCTAAACAGTAGGTCAGGCTATCATCCTTGGGTACAGCAACTTTTGGAAACAGCTTTACCAGCTAGAGGGTGTGATAGGGTAAGCATTTGTAGAGATGAATTCTCAGTACTGGGGCTCTTGAGGTAATAGAGTTTTGCAGGCTTGAAAAAGGTCTACTACTGAGTAATCAAAACTGCTAGCTTCATCAGCAAAAGGAGATTGGGTTGTATGAATGTCTTTGAAGCTATGCCTTCTGGATACCTAAATACATTCTATTAAAATTCAATGTGTAAAAAGCAAGATGGCACAAACAGCTCCAGAACTGGGGTCAGGCTGCTTGTGTCCTTATGAGTGGATGAGTGTTCCCACAACGTACTCAGTGCTAGCTAAAAGAAAAAAGTTAAAACCTATTTAAAATGTGGAAAAATTGCTTCCCAATATTTTAACAGAGAGAGACTGAGAACACACAGCATTGAGTCATCAGGAAAACTGAAGATCTCCCCTGAACAACACTGGGATTTCACTGCAGAGGACTTGAAAGACCTTGGAGAAATTGGACGAGGAGCTTATGGTTCTGTCAACAAAATGGTCCACAAACCAAGTGGGCAGATAATGGCAGTTAAAGTAGGTGATGCCATGATTACTTTTGGTCCTTTAATCCATTAGCTGAAATTTTGTGCGACTGCAACACCACTGCTCTGTTCTTACCTTTGTGGTGATAAAGGGTGTCAACAATTCTGTCTCTGCTTTCCCTGAGGGTGTTTTGTGTAAAGGTTGTCTTACTGGTTGTATGTTTTCTTGCTCTGGAATGTGAGTGTGTGAAGTATGTGTGTTCATTACATTTTTGCCATGATGCATTAACAGGTTTTAAACTTCTGGCCCCTTCACTGCCAAGGTGAGTTCAGGCTGGGCCACTGCACCCCTGGGAGCAGGGCAGTGCTGCTCTGAGCCAGGCGGGAGCTGGAGGAAGAAGCAGCACACTGGGCTGGGCAAGGTGCGGGGCTAGGGCTAACAGCAGTCTTACTGAAGGTTTCCTGGAAACCACACACATGCTGTTGCCACTAACCTCAACCTTACTCGGTCCTGACCGGCTCGGCTTCTGTTGGTTTATTCCATCTCTACTCAGTACTGCCCTGTTCCCTGGTCTAAAGTTGTATCTAAATGTATACTTTGTGATAATACTGTCACCTTCTGTCCTAATTGTGTTGTGCCATTTAATTTGTTCATTTACCTTCTTCCCCTAAAAAAAGGCCAGAAGTGGAGATTTGGTCTAAATCATACCCAGCAAGCCTCTGTGTACCTGTGATGAACTGACTGTTCATCTTACTCTTAATGAATTTGCATAACTGTACATTGTTCAAATGTTTAAAAGCATTATATTGTCTTTAGGATACTCAAGACACACCAGCAATTTGGGGACAATCTTAAAAGAAAAAACAAGATATGGCTATACTCTCACTAAACTCAAAATACCCATGAGAACAAATGACATCTCAGTTTATAACAGTTGAGAGTGGCTTTGCAGATAGCCTAATTTAATCTTGTTACTTTCTCTTTTGAGCCTGTCAAGATGGCTTGCAGGGATAACACTGAGGAGTGGGTCTGTCTCCCACTATTTTAATGCTATCTGAGGCCGAGTGCAGCAGCATCTTGAAGGTGTTGGTCTCCAGTGTTCAGTGTTTCCTCAGTGCCGGGTCATGTCAGGATAATGCTAAACTAGTGTTGAGGAAACATTTTATGTTTCTCTCCAGTTTCTTGGTTTTGACCTTATTTTACACTGTGGAGAGAACGGTGCTTTTGTTAGGAAGAAGTGTATACATTCATACAATTTTGCACATAGCCCACAGACCTCTAAAAATGTACAGACAAGGACCTCTGCTCTAGAATATCCATTAGAATAAAATGTGCCTCTTAGAATTCGAAATGGTTTCTTTATTGTTATCTTGTGCTCCTGCACTGTAAGGGGAGAAAATGATTGGATTTAGATGCTTCTGCCGAGTGTTCTACTGTCCTTACATGCTTGTCTCTCTGTGTGGGCATCCAACTTCAGTTGCTGGGGTGGAGGGAAAGCTTCATGGGCTCACAAATTCTAAATTCTTCTCCCACGTATGAGGGAAAATACTTTTAAAGATTATTATTGAATTTTTTCTTAATGTTGTGTGTACTTCATCTGTGGTGATCAACACCATGTGTTATTTAGTCATGTGGATAAACTTTAAAACGAGTAAAAGACTTTAAGGAAAAAGAAAGTACTTCAATGTGACATTCCTCGGTGACTAATTTGTTCATATTTGGGGCTGTATAATGGTTAATCCCATTTTGAGAGTGAAAATGTTGTATTGTTGTCGAACACTCATAATTTATAAGATAGGCACTATTATAACACCAGTGGCTCTTTTGAGGGCTACGTTTGCAGTGCTAATATGAATCCCAAGGCTTATGTGCTCAGAGACAGTTATGGAACCTACACTTGTAGCTGTCAAATGTACACTTCCTTGCTGAACTGTTTGTTTACTCCTTTAAGTAACTGAGCACACATAACAGCCTGGGGCATGAGAAGATAGCAGTAAGGTATAACTGCTGTCCTTGATAGGTCAGGGAATGTCCCCGGATTCCATGACTTTATTAATACCGGAAGAATAAGTCATTTTGGATCAATATATCTTGATACTGGTTGGTGAATGATAGATGTCACCTACTTTGGAATTTTATTTTTTATTTATTTATTTTTATTTAAAACTTTATTTATATTTCAAATGTTTTCCCCTTTCCTGGTCTCCACTTTGGAAGCCCCCTACCCCACCCCATCCTCCCCCCCGCCTCTATGCGGGTATTCCCCCTCCCACCCACTCACTCCCCTCTTCTCTCCCTGGCATTCCCCTATACTGGGGCATCTAACGCTCTCAGGTCCAAGGGCCTCTACTCCGACTGATGGTCAACAAGGCCTTTCTCTGCCACATATGTGGCCAGCACCATGGACCCTTCCATATGCATAGATAGATAGATAGATATAATGATAGATGTCACCTACTTTGGGATTGTAAACATGCATTTTTTTTTTTTTTTAAGAGAGACATAGTCTTGTCACAAGTCATCATGTAGGCACACAGAGCACCCTGACAAGTATGGTTGTGTAGAAGGCACGAGTGGGTGAGGATGAGTTAGATTGGTATGTTGTAGTTAAAGAGAGACAGCCACACAGTGAGTAACTTTTCATTGTTGTTAACTGAGAAACATTTCCTGAAATAGCCCAATGCTAACTAGCATTTGAACATGTCTTTTGGTACTGTGGAGAAGGATTGCTGTATTGGACATTAAGTCTACCCATCAAATTATCTTCAGAATTTACTTGGAGTAGCTGTGCAAAAGTAGACTATAAATTTTCTTTTCATGTTTTCATTCCTCATTTTTACTTTTGAGAAAGCCTTTGCCCAAATTGATTTAGCTATGTACAAGAGATGGTTGAAAGGTGTCCTCTTAGTTACCTGAAATAAGTTTCTCAAAGACGGAATCTGAAAATTGATTGAACAAGGAACATAAAATGTGTCCTTAGACAGTTCCTGATATGTTCACAGACAGATGTGGACATTTTTAATCTCTAAGCTTTAATTACACACAGTTGGCAAAGACCTATTGCTTGCTAGGGAATGTGAGTAATATAATCTGCCTGCCAACCCATGCCAGAATGATTGGGCCATAGCAGTGTAGGGAGGGGTCT